>JASAMX010019706.1:0-82318 GCA_030248175.1 Microlaimidae sp. YZB2_3 | reverse complement strand
CAGTTATCGACTTTACGGATTAACTGTCTAAAGAAAATACTGGTTGCTATATGGTAACTATTATTAAATGCGAAATTAAATTAAATGCAAAATTATTAAACTATAATAAATAAAATAAAATACTGCCAGGGACGCAGTAGCCAATACTGAAGGCACTGACGCCGGAAGCGATTTTCTAACTCTTACTCAGTCTCAGTAAGAGTCACTTACCTGTATGCTCAAAACCGGATATCCCAAAGTCATAATAGTATGATAACCTCAGAGTGATGAACAGACAATGAAAAAATTACCATGTTTTAGATTCTGTCGATGGACTGTAGGAACATGATGACTTTTTGCCACTGAGTTGATGAGAAGTAGAGAAAGTTCTGGGTATGAATTTTTGTTTTGTTTGTGGAGAAAACATATTTAGTTGGTTCCGTGTAAAAGTATAATATGCCAAATGCAAAGATAGCCACATGAGAAAAAAAACATAGCATATACATGTGTACCCACAATAACATGGCAAGCAAAAACCACAAAGCACATACATATACACAGGCACGCTGCAATACACACATGTATGCATGATATGGACAAGAACACCACACCACACATGGTGCACGCACACACACACGCATAGACACACAGACACACACAGATAAACACAACTCATGGGGTATGAGCTTACTTGGGTTGGGGTTACAAATATACCTATACATATTCTGCCCATTCGATTCTGGATGAAACTCAACGGTGATTACCACCTTCATTTGAATTTAGTCTTTTTTGAATTCTTTGGAATTCTTCTTACTGGTTCTTGGCCCATCACCGATCTGCTAAAAAGAACAAGAACAAGAGAGAACACAAAGATAAAACATAAGAAACAATAGCAAACCCAGTTAAAGCAAAACAAACTAAGCAATGTGCAGGTTAAATGGAAAAACAAAAGCAATACACTTCAACATATTTTAAGAATTATGTCAAAATTAGGAGTAAGCTTTATGATTTTGACATATACTGTTTAGTATAACTTGAGTAGAATATTTTATAATAGGTAGTACTGCTGCTGGGACAGAAACAGGATACCAGAAAGTAATTGGTATGGCAAGCTTATATCACACCAGTGCTAAAATAGTAAAATAATTTAGCATAAGCAGTTGCGACAGGATACCAGAATACAGATAGAGTTTAGAAATGGTGTAGGTGCTGTAAACTTCCTTTGCCACAGTGCTAAAATAGAATATATTATAGTAGTTGTATTATTTAGGAAAGCGAGAATGTGTAAAGATGTTCTATACTCCACTAAAAATTCGCTATTAAGGAATGTATCGAGATTTTATCCATAATGAAGTTGTTCTGGGTCGTTGCATGTTTGTAGGTATACCTTAGACAAAGAAAGACGATGGGGCAAATTCATTTCTGTGGGTAGTTTGAGTCTTATTTATCATTTTTATTGATTCTGATTTTCCTTTGGGTTCTTGCGGGCAATTTTCCTTGAAGTTGAGATGTGGTGTACTGTATCAGCATAATTCCCCAATAATGTTTTAATACTTTCTGATGAGTCTTTCTCCAAATTGGCATTGTGAATTATGTTCATCTAAAATTTTCCATTTTAATTCAAGGTGTTTTTGGAGTTTATTCTCGAGTTCAGAGAATTTTCTTGAGTTTTCTGAGTGTTTGAAGATTATATCATAGCCCATGTTCATATTCTTTGTTCAGGTAATAAATTCATTTTGACCGTTGAGCACTCTGATGATTGCATTCCATTGATGATTATTGGTACAGATTTTGGCATACAGGAAGTAACTCTATGTTGAGATCGGTCCATGAAGCAGGAGTTAGCCCATACCGTGCTTGGCTTCGGAGCCGGTGTACCCGAGAAACTACCGACTCCGGGGAGACAGGACCCAGGGCGGGAACCTCATCCATTCTCGAGACATGGATGCCATCTTTATTGCCATATGGGCGCAGCAGTATGTTGACAGTGTCATCATGCCGGCGGCCTATGCCTTTAAAAATGGGACGGTATGGAATTAGGGTCCCGGCGAAAAATATAGTTTTTGGCAGTTTTTGATATACGCGTGGGGAGAACTGAGGACCGGTTTGTTTGTGCTTGCGCTGCAAACACCTTGACTCAACCCAAAACTTGTTTCCACGTTTGACCGGAAACCCTACACCGATATAGGCTTTTAACCAAGCCCCGTTTACAAGGCTCCAGTTATGTGACGCCCTTTACTCTGCAGGGATTCCCAAACTTCAGGCACACACAAGTCAAACGTCAAACCGAGAGTGGGATGGAACCTAGGTGTTACGTAAGATGTATGTGTGAGTTATTGCTCTCCCTCCGGTAAGAGAACCGTCATTAGGATTGAGTTTCCTTGGAGTTACAAATAATATTAAAAAGACTAGTACTAGTAACGTTTTGCGGTTGACAAATTTGAACAAGGCATGTTTTTATTGGTGGCCAAAAACTGAATAACTGAGGCCACGTACATATACACATTAACCTTGCAATCTACGCAAAGGGAACAGCACAAGGAAGAGCTTAAGCCTACTAGTTTTTGGAAAAAGGTACAAAAAGGTTGAATTACAAAACTTAACCCAAAGGCGTTACTAGAAAAGAGTGAAAGACACTTTTGAGTTCTTGAGGCCTTTTTGGCAAGGGTGGGAGACATGAAAAAGGGCTTAAAACCAACTACAAAAAAACACGTTATAAAAATACATTACTGGGGAGAGGAAAACGCCTGGAAAAACCACCCCAGAGGATGGACGCTTAGAACAGGGGGTTAGTACCGCCTAAAAACCTAACCAAAAAAACACTTAAAACCTAATTCTAAGTTTTAGCAAACCCAATTCCAATGCGATGTTGCACCGGAACTCATAGCGTTAAAAAAGTCTAAAATTGATTTTTTTAAAATTAAAATTGATGAAATAATTTTATTGATGTCCTGGTCACTTGAGAAATCCCACGAAGGACTGCTGGTAACCAGACTGAAGGCCTATAGCAGGTATAAAAAGTACGCCAATAGTAAAATTAGATCTCAATGTGGAAGACAGGAAAAGGTTCCTGCTTCCGGGGCTTCTGCTTTTTTGGTTTTGTCTGTTTGGAGTCAAAAACTAACGACTTTTTAGGTTGGAAGCTGAATTGATATAAAACACGTAACCGCTAAACCCAGGCCCGGTGTGCGAGTGACTGTTTGTCACCGCACATTGAATAACAAAAAAACAGTTCAACCGGCGACCGGGCGAAAAAAATGAGGCGAGCCGCGCTTGCATGAGTGACTGTGCAACACCGGGTAAATTTAAAACAAAACAATTAACAAAAATTACTTTTTTAAAACTTAAGGCGCTAACATGTGGGAATTTAAACACGGGCGTGACTAAAAACACATCAATTCACGGCTTTGCCATATCTTCTCACCTGGATCAGAGCCGTCCTTGGCTACAGGGTATTACCGGATTCGGTACAGGGGTCCGACTGGCGAGTCCGGTATTAATGTCTTCGGCCTGCAATGCCGGAATTTTTGAAAGGGGCGCATCCCGAGACACATATTAAGGCACATTATAAAACGACTAAATCAAGAAGACTAAGAAAAAGAAAACTTAATTTAAGAAAAACACTGGCTTTATGGATACTAGTAAACACTGATTTAAACTATAATTTTTGGGTGTGCCATAAGGGCTGCGGAAAAAACGTCCGCGGGGGAAAAACGTTCACCAAGGTCCTCCACCGGTGGGACCGAATTTACCCAACGGCACAAAATAAGTAGAAAGTGGGTAGCTTTTGCCACCGGAAACAAACAATTTAATTTTACAAAAAAGAACAAAATTTTTGCCACCTGTTTTTTGAAAATTAACTGTAAAAAAAATTTTGAGCAAAGTTAATTTTTAACGAAATTTAGTAATAAGGGACGTTATTTCACAGCCCATGCGCATTTAATCATCATAATAATGGTCAATGGCGGGTGCTCTGACATCATCTCCCTCTTCGTCAAGGTCTTGTTCTGGGAAAGATGGTAACTCGACCAAAGGTTCCGGGGGCGGCAAGGCCTGGTGCTGCTGGCACCGCGGCGCACCCTGCATGTCGGCATCTGACAATGGTAATAACATTTGCTTTAGGAAGATGTGCCTACGGTCAATTTTGAAGCTAACCTACTGGTGTTATGGAACACAAAATTTGACTTGAGCCTCCACAGATTTTTCACCAGTGTGAACCATGAAGAAATTTTGTTATTTTTGCAAAAATAAAAATGTGATATTTGTTTTGTGTTTTACATACAACATGCACCTAAAAATAACATAGTGGTGGTGAACAAAAACAATAACAAAAACCCCGCTCGCGAGTGACTGTTTGTCACCGCACATTGAATAACAAAAAAACAGCTTAAGCGACTGGGCGAATTAAATGAGGCCAGCAGCGCTCCCATGAGTGACCGTGCAACACCGCCTAATTTTAAAACAAAACAATTAATAAAAATTAACTTTTTTAAAACTTAAGGCGCTAACATGCGGGAATTTAAAAACGGGCGTGACTAAAAACACATCAATTGACGGCTTCCCCATACTGGTAAATTTTTAAAATGAATAAAAGAATTTTTAGTTGGGCGGGATATTAAAGTTGTAATTAATGACTTAGTATCCAAATCATTTTCTGTAAACAGTTCAGTTCCTCAGGGTTCTGTTTTGGGCCCATTTCTATTTCTTATATATATTAATGATATTGTTAATTGTGTTAAGTACTCACAAAATTAGGCTCTTTGGAGATGATACAAAGTTGTTTGCAAAATCTTCATCTAAAAACTATCTCATTCAAACCTTAAGACTTCAAGAAGATTTAGATAGAAAATACAGCTGGTCAAAAGACTGGCAATTGAAATTATCAGATCATAAATGTGAAGTTCTTCATATTAAAAACCATAGCAAAGAGTTAATTTGTAAATATAAGCTTGGTAATAATGTACTTGCAACTACAGAATTGGTGCGTGACCTAGGTGTTTATATATCTCATGATATGAAATTCTCTAAACACTGTGAAATCACAGCTAAAAAAGCAATGAAAATGACATCACTAATATTTAGAACATTCAATTCAAACCCTAAAAATAATCATCTCAGAGCGTATAACTCCTATGTTAGACCAATTCTGGAGTACGCTAGTGCAGTTTGGAACCCTTAGTTACAAAAAGATATAAACATTTTGGAAAAAGTGCAACAAAATTTCACTAGGAGGTTGTTTTATAAGTACAAGTTGTTACCTGTTGATTATGAACAAAGACTGGATTACTTAGGTTTAGAAAGATTAAAAGACCGAAGAGACAAAACTGATTTAAATGAGTGCTTTAAAATTATACATAGCTTAAACAAATTGCAAGCCAATGATTTTTTTAAGTTTAACCTGCAGCCCACCCATAGTCATCCCTTTGAATTGGCTGTTAACGAAAGTCGAATATGCAAGGAAATTTTCTTTTTGAAATAGGGTGGTTACACCTTGGATCAATCTACTTCCGTCTCAAGTAACTGCCGATTCTTTGGATGCATTCAAGAAAAATTTTAAAACCGACTTGAATAAGCGCTCTTTTTGAGCCTTTAAAATCATTTCAGATAGCTGTGTTGATTTTGTTAGAGTTATAGTTTATGTTGACGGCGATTAAGTAGCAAATTTGATGTTGTTGATAAAAAAAAGAAAGGAAAAAAAAAGAAAAAGAAAAAAAAGAAGAGAAAAATGAAATGATGATACAGTAGAATTAAACTATGCATAGGCTATGCATAGTAAAAAATTAGTTCTGTTATCTGATCATTAAATTAAAAGAAAACATCTATTGGAGAACTTTCTGTAAATTTAAATTACCGTCCTAATTTTTTATAGGGTTTCAAAAATTTTTGCAATAATAGAATTATTTTATCAAGAAGATTTTTCGCAGTTTCTGGGAATGAATTATTTTTCAAAAGATAAAAAAATATTCATTCTTTCAAAATAAAAAAATAAACCGCAACAACATTTTATGGGATAAAACTATTTTGGAAAACAGCAAATAGAAGGTTTTTTTATAACTGATTGTTATGTTCTGCTTAAACCGTTCCCGTGATTGCCTTTTCCCCGGTTACTACAGTGAAAAGTAAAAAGTGTGCCATTAAGCCACCACGTACCATGACCGTGCTGACCTTCAGGAAGTACCCAACCGGCCTACGGGTACCACCTGGTTGCTGGATCTTTTCTCTCATAGAAATGAGTCCAGCTTGGCATGGCTGGAAAAAAGGTTGTTGTACGTCGGCCACACATGGCAGTTTTTTATCTAGCAAACCAGTGGACAAATACAGCTGTGTGTGAAGTTTGTACCACTGGCATTGCAGGAACACCTATGCTGCTCATGTACGACGTTAAATAGTAAGATCAATATCAGGCGACTTAAAAAGTCCTTTAGACAAAGACCTCGGAATGGGTGAACACTGCATGCAATGAACACTCTAGCGGTAAAGGTTACCAACATCGTTATTAATGTTGGACGAAGAGTCTCAACCATAGAGGTGGAATTTTTTCGCCCCTCTTGGCTTTTCTTAGTGCCTGCCCGTTGCATAATCTGCATGGGGAAGAGAGTTTCAGGTAATGCAACAAAAACAACGGTGAAAAGTGGTTTTGTGAATGTATCAATTTCCGTTATTTTCGCTGGTAATAAGTGTGCGTTTGTAATGGCTGAAGACTTATACGCGTTTGTGCGTTTATACGCTGTGTTTGTCTTTTGGACTTTGTCCAAAGGAGTTTTTACATACGTTTATACGCTGTGTTTGTCCTTTGGATTTTGTCCAAAAGACGTTTTTACATACGTTTATACGCTGTGTTTGTCTTTTGGACTTTGTCCAAAGAACGTTTTTACATACGTTTATACGCTGTGTTTGTCTTTTGGACTTTGTCCAAAGGACGTTTTTACATAAGTATGAACCAGCCTTAAGGCTTTGCAACACTTTTGTTTGCTATCAATTTGTTACAGAAAATTCTCCGTGGTATACAGTCAAGACCGTAGCCAGGGGGGATTGGGGGGATTAATCCCCCCTCAAATTCTGGGAAGGCGAAAAATTTTGTAAGGGTCCCCCCTTTAGTTTTTTTAAAAAATTAGAAAAAAAATTTTTTCCAAATCACTTTGCAATGTATTAAAGCTATCCAAAATGCATTATTTAGAGTGATTTAGGTTCATGAAAGCTCTTAGTTATAAAAAAGAAACTATTTATATTTCAAAACATTAGTGCAGTGAGTTTAAAAATATTGTATTTTTATTTTGTATAAATATTTGCAAAAAATTTTTAGAAAACGTTTGTTTTTTTATAATTAAAATAGTAATAAAATACCTAAAACTATTTTATTTTATATTTTTATTTTGTTGTATTTATTAAAAAAAAGAGAAAATAAATAAAGATTAGGTACTTAAATTTACGTTTTTTGGTGCCTTTTAAGAGCTTAAAATTAAAAAATTTCCCACTCTGGGGGCATTCTGCCCCCCGGACCCCCCTGACAAGGGGCTCCGCCCCTTGACCCCGCTAGGGGGCTCCCGCCCCCAGACCCCCCATTTCTGGGGGGCTTCCGCCCCCCAGACCTTCCTTGTGTGCACCTATAAAGAACCTTCCCGAAAATCCCCCCTCAACTGAAATCCTGGCTACGGCCCTGCAGTAACAGTACAGTGCTTTCTACATTATTTTTGTTCATGGATTTCCCCAAATGGATATTAATTATTGTATATTTTGCTTTTTAAAAGATGTTAAAATTTAAATTTCATACATGGGAATTTATGCTAATTGTAAATGGTATTGTTAATCCACCTGATTCAATGAAGTTAAAGTTTGCTCGGTATAATTTTCGCTGCACTATAAAATATTTTTTCTCAAATGTAACAATTTACTTTTACTTTGTTATACAGTTTGTCATACAAATTAAACTTCTTTAAACTTATGAAATAAAATATATTGCCCCTATATGACACTTACTTAACAACTTAAATGTTGTTTAGCAATATCGTATTGAATCTAAGCTTATAATTATAATAAAATTAAAATATAAAAAACAAAAGTACAAACAGACAAAAATACAATATGGTACGTTTTGTGAGTTCAAATCGTCGTTAGAACAGCAAAATGAGCCACTGTGATTATAAAATACACGTGACTGTGACTCATTCGGTAATTAGTAAGGTGCTTTTAGAGATCCAAAATGAGTCACAATCTTATGTATTTTATACGAAATGTGGTTTATTTTGCCATGGTAACGACGAAATAGAAATCGTAAAATTTATTCCCAAATCCAGCATTCTATTTTTTCAAACACGTAGTTATGTTTTTCCGCTTCTAGGCCTTCTTCTTTTGTTGTTGTATAGAAGTGGTCTAAAATATTTCATTATTTTTACAATTTTATTATTTATTTCTTAATAATTTGTATCAGGCGGAAAAAAGGGACAGAAAATCGTTAATTGTTCTCTTAAATTTTTGCGTAGAAAAAGTGGCAGACCTTATCTGCATTCATATTTGTAAGCCACTATTAATAAAGTGTCTCTGCAAGTTTAGTTGATGGTCTGCCGCAGTGGCAGATTAAATTTTTCCAAATTTAAAATCCTAAAAAACACGCCATTTTGTTGAACGCGTTTTCCAGTTTCAAAATTTTTGACGATATAAAATGCTGCAACCAAAAGATAAGCCTTCCTACCACGGTAAGGTGCATTTCGACCAAAAGTAGGCCTAGGGAGTAGATGTGAGATAGGAAAAATAAATTGTGCTTTTACATTTGGTGGATCATGTACTAATTTTTATTTATTATAGGTCAAAGTACTAGAAGACAAAATCAATAAACACCAGAAGGGAAAATCAAGGAAACAAAATGAACAAGTTAAAACTTTGTTACAATCAATTTTCATTACCAACAATCCTCAATTTACACTTATATTTATGTCCTTTTTCCTCTATTTCTTTGATATTTTTATGCTATCTAACTATCATATTATTATTTAGTTTACCTTAGTTTACAATTTTGTTTTTTTTGGTTATTTTCTTTTCAATTTTATTATTATATATTATTCTCATACAAAAATGTAAAACTCACATCTGCTCCCTAAAATCCCCTGATAGGGGTGGGGCCTTGACTAAATTTCTACATCAACAACAGTGCTGATATAGGGTATTAGGCGGGAATATGGAATATCCATCGCCGGCCCGCTTCAGCTATAAAAAAACTATGTAAAATAAAAACTTTAAAAACTTTGTATTGAATGAATGAATTTTCCTTTATTATTACTTTTCAAACAAAATAAATACGAACACACAAATAATTTTATATCAATACAAATTGTCAATGAATATATAGCAAGAACAGAAACAAACTACTTACATGTTTGAATAATGTATAATAAAGAGAAGGAAGACACAGAGCTTAGAGCTACTTAACGTGTCTGTCAAATTTAGTAATGTTTTCAAAACTTATATTTTTAATTTTGCTTTTAAAAATATTTAAGGTTTTTGAGTTTATCACAGATTCGGGTAAATTATTCCAATACCTTGCTACTCTGTTAGGGTATGAATAATAAAAAGTGTCGTTTTTTGCAATTGGTATAGAAATTTTTTTGCTATTGTCATTTTTACCCTTGTAAACACCCCATTTAAAAAATTCTTGAAATTGTAATTCACCAAGATTATTTATAATTGAATAGCATAAACTAAGATCTGTATAAATCCTTCGCTCTTCTAATGATTTCAATTTAAGGAAATCTAGTCTTTGAATATAATCTTAGTCTTTGCTAAGTGTAATATTGATCAAAACCTTAATTATTAAGGTTTTGATCAATATTACACTTAGCAAACAATTGTCTTGTAAAGGTACGTTGTACCTGCTCAACGCGATCAATATCCTTGCATAGGTATGGTGACCATACTGGAGTGCAATACTCCAGAATTGGACGCACAAACGAGCAATATGCGGTTAACAAAGCGTTTACAGTTTTAGTCTGAAAGCATCGGAAAATTGTGTTGAGCGTTTGATATGCTTTTTTAGCAGTATAGTTACAATGAGCGGTTTGTTTGAGCCCATCAGAAACTAATACACCCAGATCCTTAGCTTCTTTATTTATTATTAGTGGTTGTTTATTAATCAAAATAGGCAATTTTGGATTTTTACTCCCCATGTGAACTATACAACATTTTTCAGTTGCTATTTGGAGCTGCCATTTTGCAGCCCATTTTACAAAACAGAAGATTGTAACAAATAATTATCCTCATCTGATTTACGTATATGATATAATTTGACGTCGTCGGCAAAAAGCTTACAATTTACATTTGGGATTTCTTCAGGAAGGTCGTTTACAAAAACTAAAAATAGCAAAGGTCCAAGAACGGACCCCTGAGGGACCCCAGATAAAACTTCACAGTAATTAGAAGCACTTTCTTGAATAACTACTTTTTGTTTACGATTTAACAAAAACGCTGAAATCCAAAAATAAAAATCTCCACTTATTCCATATGCTGATAATTTTGACAGCAGTTTTTGATGGGACACGGAATCAAAGGCTTTACTAAAATCTACATAAACGGTATCAATTATAAGTTTATTTTCAATTGCTTTATTCCATTCAACAAAAGATTCCAAAAGTTGAGAGCAAGTGGATTTTTTTTGAAGAAATCCATGTTGAGCTTTTGTTATAATATTGAAACGTTAAAAAAATCCAAATAATTGGTCATAAATTACTGACTCCATAACTTTACATGCTATGCAAATTAGCGAAATCGGGCGGTAATTTTTTGGGTTACTTGGATCTCCTTTTTTAAAAACTGGTATTACAATAGCGGTTAACCACGTCGGTGGTAACTTATGCGTTTTAAAAGAAACCGTAAATACGATAGCTAAAGGAAAAGCTAGGGAGTATGCCAACTTTTTAAATAGCATTGCAGGCAAAGTATCAGGAGTTCTACTCGTTTTATTTTTTTGTTTTTTCAAAGATTTAAGAACCGTTTGGGTATTAAATTTTATATTTGAAAAAGTAATATCATTTGGTAATTTACGAGTTATACGATGTTTAACCCCATCATCTTTTGTAAAATTGTTTTAAAAAACTGAATTTAATATTCCACACTGAAGTTTTGGATCATCTGTTAATTTTCCGTGCTCATCAACTAATGGAGCAATTCCTTTTGTATTTTTTCTTAAGTTTTTAACGTGTTGAAAGAACCGGTTTTTGTCCTTAGATTTTAGTACCTTTGTTTCTCTAGATTCATTAAATTTGTTTTTTTCGGTTTTATATTTTTTATTTAATCTATTATATTCTGCTTTTTTATTGGGATTAAAACGCTTTTTTTTGGAATATTTTGGGAAAAACACAGTTTTTTGTGTTTGCACAAACATTAACTCCTTGGTTTGACGAATTTTTATGTTCTGCTGGGGAGTTTTTGTTTCTGCCACACTTTATTTATCAATAAAATTTCCCATACAAATGAACTCCCATTAAAAAGACAATATTCAAAAAACATAATTGATGTAAGCATTATCATATTTAATTCAGAATTCAATAGATTTTTTTAAAAAGTTATTGGTATTATTTAAGTACGCAAACTTGTATACTGTTGCTAAAGTATAATCCTTCGTTACTACGGCAAAACGAGCCACAATTCGTATAAAATATATGCTACTGTGATTGATTTTAAATTTCAAGCAGCCTATTATTAACTATAGAATAAGTTACAGTCACGTGTATTTTATAATGGCTGTAGCTCATTTAGCTGTAGTGACGAAGAATGACCCTGCTTAACTAACCACCCATCAAATACCAGATCGAAACAATTATATCCTGTCTTTCTTGTATGCGTCTAGGTTATTTCTTCAGCGACCGAACGGAACGATATTAAATTATACAAAAATATATTTTGCATTTCGGAGAAACATGACGGACTTCAATTTTTTTTAATTTTCTGCTCTTAAAAACAATTATGCAACACTTAGACGATGGTTTGTCCTTAGGTTTTATATTGACGAAAGCCAATAAAATTATTAAAAAAATTATATTATTTTGTATTTTGAAGTAACATGGCCTATTGCAATTTTCTTATTTTTTGCAACACTAATTTTGCCATTAGTTATTATTTTAACAAGTAAGCATGTGTATATAAACCGACCTTTATTTTGAGAATTATAGAATCTGAACAGAGGTAGAGATGCCCCGCAAGCTTCTGGATATGGAACGCAGAGACCCTCGAAAGTTTCTCTACTGTTAGGCGCTTCCGCTTGGCCCAAGATTTCCTGCAGAGTTGGAATACTGGAATTGTAGGCTTATGCATAAATTCCGTTAAGAATAAGCCGCCTAATAAATCGCTACCTATCCTGTTTGGTAATTCATTCTACGAGTGTTCTCTCCTTTTTCTAGAAATGGATGTTTTTGATATTGTTCTTTGAAGAATGAACATTTTTACAATCAAAGAATAATAAAATCTCTGTAACATCGAAATTAATTAGTTTTAAAAGACAAATCAAAACTTAAGTTATGTTAGTTTGATACCATTGGATTGTTCGCGAAGGTACTATTTTAGCGATAATTACCTATGATTCTGATGTTTCAAAAAACTTATTTAGAAAAAATGATACATTACAGTTAACATATTAAAACATATCACCGTGCTACAAATTTCGTGAGGTATGAAATTAAACAAAAGAAATTTTTGTTGTTACTGCGGTTTTATATATTTGGAATAATTGTATTGCAAAATAATTGGAATAATTCCATCAATTGCAAAATTCTTAACCTAAAAAATTATAAAATTCGTTTACGGAATTTATACTAGCCCAGGAAGGCGAATTTCAGGAAGTCCTAGAGGATTTGGCAACTAAAAAGAAATTACTATCATTATGCCACGAAGTTGATAGTCAAAAAACTTATTTTGAATGTTTTGTATATTAGTTAAAACAACGAACTGTGACATTGATATCATGTTTGTTTATTGTGTTATTTTTTTAATTAATTCCAATAAAAAACGCGATGCTTAGTTTTTAAAAAGGTTTTATACTAAAGGTAAACCCAACGTGGCTGCAACAGTTGTTCGTTGGATTCAAAAATGCCCCCTTCATTAAGTAACCGCTCAAATCACGAGAACTTGACGTCACTTTATCAGCTAATTGTAGATTGGATTTAATACGGAGTTTTTGTTTGATAAAGTAATGTCAGATTCTCGTGATTTATTACATAAAACAAATTAGCTGTCAATGTATTTGTTAAATTAAAAGTCGCCTTATATTAAATCTGAATTTTCAATGTTTTTCGGACTTAAAACTTGATATTTTATTTTAAAAAGCCGTTAATATGGCGGTACGTTTTGTTTTATACAAAAATAATGATAAATTACAAAATTTAATGCGCAAGGCGATAACTTATTTTGACAGAAATTTTTCATGGTTACTGTGACGCTTGCGTTATACTTTTTTGTATTGTTTTGACGACGTGTGACTTAACTAATACTGTGGTATTTACAGCTGGTTAACTCATGTAAAAGTTAATCCATTTTGAGAGAAATTTATGTGAATTAAGTTTTATTAATGGTTAAAAAACGCAAACTAAAGCTTTTACACGTATTGTTTTCATTCGGTTTTGTTTTTCTGAAAATTTCACAAAATCTGTTATTAATTTACAGGTTTTAAAGAGACTTGTTTCAGTCTTTTCTTTTCTTTTTTTTTTTTTTTTTTTTTATTTTTTTTTTTTTTTTTTTCTGGCATTTAGTTTTTAGTCTTATGTAGCTTTATACTATTCCATTTAATATAAGGCTTTTTTTCGAAACTTTGTTTCGTCTTTTTCTAGAATATTACTGTAGACTTTGCTCCAACACCCACTTTTTTCAATTAAATTGAAAAATTGGGGCTTGGAGCTGGGCTTGAACCAGCGACCCTTCCCTCACCGTGGGAACGCTCTGCCACTGAGCTACCCAAGCCACAGGAATATTTGGCTAAATCACTCTTTTATAGCCGTGGTTGAACAGCATCGCGCTGTTATTGTTTTATTGTTTTATTCCCACGGTGAGGGAAGGGTCGCTGGTTCAAGCCCAGCTCCAAGCCCCAATTTTTCAATTTAATTGGAAAAAGTGGGTCTTGAAGCAAAGTCTACAGTAATATTTGCTAAATAATAAATTTACAAAAATCAAAAGCCGCTACAAAAATACAATAAAACCAGCAGTTCTCACTCTTTCTGCTGTCTTGTTATTTGTGTTATCAACCGGCCGGACGGCAGGTCGCACAAATAAACAATAAAACAATAACAGCGCGATGCTGTTCAACCACGGCTATAAAAGAGTGATTTAGCCAAATATTCCTGTGGCTTGGGTAGCTCAGTGGCAGAGCGTTCCCACGGTGAAGCAAGAGTCGCTGGTTCAAGCCCAGCTCCAAGCCCCAATTTTTCAATTTAATTGGAAAAAGTGGGTCTGGAAGCATAGTCTACTGTAATATTTGCTAAATAATAAATTTACAAAAATCAAAAGCCGCTACAAAAATACAATAAAACCAGCAGTTCTCACTCTTTCTGCTGTCTTGTTATTTGTGTTATCAACCGGCCGGACGGCAGGTCGCACAAATAAACAATAAAACAATAACAGCGCGATGCTGTTCAACCACGGCTATAAAAGAGTGATTTAGCCAAATATTCCTGTGGCTTGGGTAGCTCAGTGGCAGAGCGTTCCCACGGTGAGGGAAGGGTCGCTGGTTCAAGCCCAGCTCCAAGCCCCAATTTTTCAATTTAATTGGAAAAGTGGGTCTTGAAGCAAAGTCTACAGTAATATTTGCTAAATAATAAATTTACAAAAATCAAAAGCCGCTACAAAAATACAATAAAACCAGCAGTTCTCACTCTTTCTGCTGTCTTGTTATTTGTGTTATCAACCGGCCGGACGGCAGGTCGCACAAATAAACAATAAAACAATAACAGCGCGATGCTGTTCAACCACGGCTATAAAAGAGTGATTTAGCCAAATATTCCTGTGGCTTGGGTAGCTCAGTGGCAGAGCGTTCCCACGGTGAGGGAAGGGTCGCTGGTTCAAGCCCAGCTCCAAGCCCCAATTTTTCAATTTAATTGGAAAAAGTGGGTCTTGAAGCAAAGTCTACAGTAATATTTGCTAAATAATAAATTTACACTTTTTTTAATTAAAAAGCTATAAACTAAAAAAAAATTTTTTTTCGACGTTTAAAATATGGCGCAGGCGAAGACTCGACCCCGCGAAGACGAGGATCCAGTTCCGACGTACTAACCACTTGGCTACTGGGTCAACTGAGGTTTTCCACTTAAAAGCTACTTTTAAAGAAACGGTTCAAAATGTCGTTTCTCGGCGTCAATTAAAAAAAAATTAAATGAAAATTAAAAAATTTGATTCGCTCAGATTTTAATGAAAATTTGGAAATAGTTAGACACAAGTCTAATTAATACTTTGAATTGTAATTGATTAAAAAACTAATTCAGGATTTTTTTTTGATTTTTTTTTAAACATCGATTTTTTTTAATTTTCTAAAAATTTTGAATTACGTTTTACTCCAAACCACATCTAAAACTTGCCTCTTTTTCTTTAACTTTCTATAAAATTGCGGAAAAAACTGAGCGAATCAAATTTTTTAAATGGCCAAAAACTGTTTTTTGCGCTTTAGATTCATTGAAATATATTTCAAAATAGAACAATTGGTAAACAATGAAATTATTACCGTTAGATACATCATAATCTGAGCTTTCGATCGCACTATACTTTTGTCAGACAAAAATTAATATCTAAGACGATATCTAGCTTTTAGTGAAAATTCGTCATAACTGTGGTCTTCTACCTTAAGTGAAAATTTTCCACTCCATACTCAAAAAATAAAAATTAATATATCTGAGTTATATAAGTGCTTTAACAGTGTTAACCTTGGTTTGACAACTACTTGGTGGTGATGTTTTTAACTAAAGCATATTTGGAGTCGTTTGAATTTTGATGCTACCCTGGCTAAAAAAATTACCACTTAAAACAAGAATACATTTCTGCTTAAAATTGATAACAATCAACACCCATAAAGTTAGTTCACAACCCAACAAATGTGACTATTTCTAGCATTATAATAATCCCTTTTTCAAATTCTAAAAGTTTTTTTTTTCAAATTGCAAAAATACCTATGAATAATAATAAGAAATATTTAACAATAATTTTTAAGACTTAAGTATTTTTTAGATATTTGGAAGAAGATAGGAATAGTAAACTTCTAAGTAAAGTGTAAAGTGTAAAGTAAAGACCTGCAAAGTGTCAAACTGATATCCGCTTTGTAACGCTGGAAGTAATTCTGCAGTATCGGTAATATAAAAGTGATCAGCTAAAACAGAATAAAAAATATTGTTAAAAAAATAAAAGAAAATCCGATAACACCATAAGGTCGTAAATTTGCAAGAATAAGCAATGATTAATTTTAGACCAATTTTCTCTGGCTTAAATTATAATTTTGTTTGCTACTCTTCTACATCTATTTAACCTCCAAAAATTTCTTACTTTGTAAATTTCTGGACAGAATGGGGTATTTTATCATCTCTGAATGTAATATTTAGAGGGGGGGGCTTCCCTGGTTTATTAAAAACCTAAAAACTTGCATTTTTCTTATTTTTTTTTCTTTTTTTTTTTTTTTTTTTTGGGTCCCCCAATTTTTTCCGTGGGATTGGGGTGTTTTTGGGATGCCCCCTCCTGTTTTTCTGTGCTCTTTGCCTGTGTATCTGTTTGTGAGGTGTTGGTTGGGGTCTTGTGTGTTTTTTTCTTCTGATTTTAGTTTTTGTATTTTCTTGTGGTTATTTTTTTGGTTTAATTTATGGCAGTAAAAGTGATATTCAAACAAAAAAATATGGGTTTTTTTTTTTTTTTTTTTTTTTTTTTTTGTTTTTTTTTTTTTGATTTTTTTTTTTTTTTTTTTTTTTTGTTTTTTTTTTTTTTTTTTTTGGGTTAAAAAAAAACAAGTTAATAAAAAAATTAATTTGTTTTTTTTTATTGGTGGTTTTTTGTTTTTTTTTTTTGTTTTTGGTTTTAAAACAAATACAAGTTCTAAGGAAAAACCTGAAAAATTCATATTTAATATAAGGCAAGATTTTTTTTTTGTTTTTTTTTTTTTTTATAAAAATTATTTGTGGTTGTGTATTTTTTTTTTTTAATGGCCGCATATTATTTATGAATTTTTCTATGTTTTTCGGAGTTAGAACTTGATATTTGAGTTTATAAAGCTGTTTTATGGCGGTATGTTTTGCTTTATACGAAAATAATGATAAATTAAAAATTTAATGCGCAATGCGATAACTTATTTTGACAAAACGCGGACCGGATACTTTTATAAAGTATGTGGGTGAGTTAATAAGTGGTGTTGTGTATTGTTTGAGAATATTGATGGGGGGAATTTTTGTATAGTAGTAATATATTTTTTTTTTGAAAAAAAAAGCGAGAAAGCTTTTCACGTATTGTTTTTATCGGTTTGTTAAAAATCAATTAATAAGTTTATTTTGAGTGAAAAGAGGCTGTTTTCTCTTTTTTGGATTTTGTTTTTTTTTAGGCTTTTTCCTTTCCATTATTGGCTTTTTTTCAGTTTCTTTTGTCTTTGCTAATTAGCAAAAACGATATTCCACACCCCAAAAAAAAAATTGTTAAAAAATAAAACCAAATCTTATGACAACATAGTTTTTTCTCAAAGTTTCAAGAATAAGCAATAATTTATTTGAAACAATTTTTTCTAGCTTAACTTAAAATTTAAGCAATTCAAAATATAATAAATAAGCTTCAAATTGGAATTTGAGCCTAAGCAAGTGGTACATAAAACCAATGATTAAACTCTAAGAAACCTTTAATGGTTTGATAAACTGATTTATGACGCCATTTTTTTGGAAAAAAACAAAAAAGATCTTACTTCCCGTGTTATGCTTAAAGCTGAGCAGTTTGCGAAGACACGGGCAGTTCACATCGTGCTGTTCTTTGGCCAATGATCCGATAACTTTTTCGAATACGTACCCGCTAGCCCTAAGTGCAATTATTTTCGCTTCGTTCGATGTGGTATAATAATGGTCAAGGGCGATAGAACTGTATAATTGGTGAAATGATGCTAAATTTTCTAAAAAATGAAAGCCAAATTTATAATTTTTTTCGTTTTGAATGATAAATAATAAATAAAAATGAATAAAAAATGAAAGTATTTGTGGTTATTTGTGTTTTTGTTGTGTTTTATCAATGTTTTTTTCTATATTTATTAGCAATGGCTATTAATTGATAATATTTTAATTGGTTTTTAAAAATTCCATGCTATTTGACTTATAAGTCTTTTTAATAATCATTAACGAAAAGTTTTTTTTTTGTCAAATATCCAACTTTATTAGGCATTTATTCAAAATTTAAAAAAATATTTTGTATCTTATTCGCTCTCATAAACCTTGGAATAAAATAATAAAACTAATACCAGACAAGTTTTTAAAAGCATGGAATAAAATTAACTTGGTATTTTATTTCCGCAAGCTGCTCCGTAGGAACGCATTTTTTCATAATCACTTCTGTTAATCCTTTGACCCTCCGTTTCTTCCAAGTTTTTCTCGACCGTCAAATGAGAATCTCTAGGTTTTGAATTCTCAGTTTGATTCTCGTCTTGTATTAGTTTTGAGCCTAAATTTAATCACTTCTTTTGTAAACATAATCACAATTTTGATATATAACAAATTTGAAGCTTTATAGGAAGAAATATATCACTCGAGACAAAATATATGTTATACTTTACTTTAATAATACTGTAATACTGTATATATAATGCGATAACTGACTATTTTTAAAATTTGGTTCTTAAAATTTAGGAACAATTCGTTACATTGCTTTATTTGTCAAACAGCAATATTCTTTAATTTATTTTGGTCTGATAAAATTTATAGAAATTAATGAATATCGCACCATAATTGCCAAAATCAAATATTATTAACATATTGTTTGCAAAATTAAAAAATTAGCATAATAACAAAATCATACTACCATCTAATCTACTTTTACCATCAGTATTTCCTAGCTTCTCAGTTGTAGATGCCCTATTTTCCATTGAGTTTCTTCTCACTTCCGCATTGAATTCGCTGTATTCCTTTTCCGCTTCCAGCCAGCTCTTCCATTCTTGCTTTCTAAAATTTTTTTATTACTGTGAAACATTTAACATAGCTGAAATTAGGGTAAAATTTGTTTCACAGAACATGGGAATTTTACTTGGACACCCAAAAAGTTTGTTTTTTCACTTCATGAAATCCTATACTCTGATGACCTGAATAAACAACCTAAAAACCTTTTATTGACCTTTTTTTACAGTCACGCAAAATTCTTTGGCCCTTTCTTTCTTTGGTTACGTTAACGAAAAATTTTAAGAAGTATTTTACCTGTTTACAGGATTTGTAAGCATTTATTTATACTTAAAACTTTTACAAACAAAAAACACTACCTCACGATATAAATCACATTAAATTAAAACTTCAATTAACAAAATTTGATTTTTTAGACTTTAGAAAGTGTTTTGTTTTAGTTATTGGGCTAATTTACAAATCTTAATATCCCGGTAAGGACGAGGTGCCTTAATTCGGAAAGCCAGCCTCCTACTTGCCTCCTTTCTAATTTGACCTGCCTTCACACTGCTTCCTACCTGCCTCCATAACAGTTTTAGCCGCTTCTTACTTACCTCCAAACCTGTGCAGTGGCGTGTAGAAATAAAGGTCATTTTTCAGACACAGGCAATAGCAGTTATGCGCGTCTCCGCGCGAATAAGCGTTATAGATGTTGGCATGAAGGAAAGCAGTGCGAAAAGAGAGATTTACATTTTGGCTATAGCCGGCCGCCTCCTTTAAACGCATATGCGTGCACCCGTGCGCATTTGCATTCTAGGGCTCTATCTGTTTTTTCTACATGAAGAATTCAAAACATTGCTTGTAAAGTATAAAAAAACCTTCAAACACAAAGTGTTAAAATAAAATCTATGTTACAAATTTAAAAAATATAAATATGTCTTATATAAACAAACGAGCCAGCCAAAATATCTCTATAGTCCACTTAGGAACTATTCTTATTTTCGTTTTCTTATGGACTTTGTCGCCATAATGCTTATCTGTGCGCTATGCGTCCATACACTTATGCGCAACGCGTCAGAAAACTACCTTTATTTCTGCTCGGGACTGTATATGCTTAATCATAGGGGGCAAGGAAACCTGCCTCCTACTTCCTGCTTTCAAGGCAATATTACATGCTTCCATTCTATCTTCTACCTATCTCCAAGGCAATTTTATCTGCATCATAGTTGCTTCAACCCTGCTACTATTATTTAAAAAATACGTACATAATGATGGAACTTACGGAATTTATAAATTTGTCATTTTTTAGATTCTGCATGCAATTTTATTAATATGCTTTTTAATTAAAAATACAAAAAATATGCGTTTATTAAAAGAAATTTTTATGAAATAGGCCCCTGCATATCATTGCCGTATTTTTTAATTTTACCATTTGAGAATTTACCGGTTTACTTATAGTTTTAAGTTACTTAAAAAATAATATTTGGATTTGATTTAAAATTTAGTAACTTTCATGATATAATTAGATTTGATGAGAACCATAAAAAGAAAATTAGGATCTCTATTTTTTAAAGTCCTTAAAAAATGTGAAAAGTTGCAAAAATTATTATGCGTTGTAATTTTTTTCAATGCCCAAAATACATTTTTTTGATGGAAAATTACTCCGTTTAAAAAATTTTTTAACCGCTTTAAAACCAACGATGTTCGAAATGAATTGAAAATATACGTTGCTTTACAGGCAAAATAATAACTTTTTTATTTAAATATGTAGCACACTTTTGTGGATTTTGGGAAAAAAGTTGGAATATTTAAATAGATTTTGAGCTAAAATCTAAAAAAGCTTTAAAAATGTTGTTTTTTGTAAATTGTCATTAAATGGGTTATATTTCGAGAAGTACTAACACGGAACAACAAAACGTTTTCAACTTTTCATGACCAAATTTTTATTATAATGTGGTAACAATACTATATCATCAAAATTAAAATATTTTTTCAACATGACAAGAGGTAGGTTTTGTTCGCATAACTTAATGACTAAAACTCTATCTAAAATACAAGAAAATTGAGTTAGCAAAATAAACTTGGCTTGTCCACTCCAGCTTTTGTTAGCAAAATTTTTATGTACTGTGGAGCCGTAAACTCATTATTAAAAATATTTTTGAAAATTGCCTATTTAACAGTAATTTTCTAAAAAATAATGTTTAACATGGAACACTTGTGGCAGTTGAAGACAATACGTGATTATTTTTTATATATTTTATGATAAATAAATATTCATTACGATATTGTAATTTTAATTTTAAAAAATAAACTTATTCTTACTAAAATACTAGCAATAAAATGATAATAACAAACATTTTTATTTAAGATGGTATTTATTTACTTAAATTGACTTTCTTCGTCGTTTGTTTTGAAGTTACCCTCTTCTTTTAATTGTCTCTCCAGAAAATTTCTCCATCTACGATAGTTGGAAGCCGTCAAATCGTTTGGGCTGCGGACAGTTTCCCATAATTGCGCGGGCGACGGCTGAGTTACACCCAAGGCATTAATAGACAGGAATACGATAATTAGCTTCATTCTCTCGGTGTATAATTCTTCAAGTTTTTTCGGGTATTAAATTTAAAATGAGAATAGTTAAGTATTAAAAGATTAATTAGTTTTCTAGGCTATATAGGATAGACTAGTGATCGACCGGGGCAGAATTTTTGCTGATGCCGGGACCGGGGCCGAGGCCGTGGTAGAAAATTTTGCCCCTGCCGGGGCCGGGGCCGGGGCAGGCGAAAAATTTAGCAGAATTTGTAATTTTGGTCAATTTTTTTCAAATAAAAATCAAAATTTTTATTGTTAATTGTTTGGTTTATGTAATGAATAGTCACATTTTAGAATTTAAGCACTTTGTAAGTTAAAAAAACTTTTTTTTTATTATATTAAAGTTTTGTTTTTTTTCAGAACAAAACTTTATATTTTTTTAAATCAATTTTTTTTTACCAACCTTAATAATTTATTTATATTATATATATATATATATATATATATTCTTTTTCACTTACTAGTTGGAAATTTTTTTTTATATCAAGAAAATATTTAAACGCAAACCATCCATTTTTCTTCTCAAAAATGCTTTACAAATAGAGCAAACCATTTATGTTAGTTTTAAAAAATGCCTTATAAATAGAGGAGGAGTTGAAGTACTTACAAGGAGTATGTTTTGATCAGTAAAGCAAAACGTGGTAAAGAAACTAAAATCAAAACTGGGTACAAGTAACAAAAATATTTCACAATAACAAAATCTCTTCATATTAAAATATTTTTAATTAAATATGTTGGTACCTAATTGGCGAAATTTAACCGTAAAAGTTAAGAATACTAGTCTTGAATGTTATTTTAAAGAAGAACTTTTACTCGAATTTTATTTACACACCACTATTCAACATTTTTTAGTTTAAACATATAAAAAGGGTTAAAAAGCACCTTTTTATTTTAAAATATAAGAGAATTTTTAAAATTTTATTGTCAATTTTTGTAAATTAAAAAAACACTCTTTTTAAGTTGTAAAAAGTAAAATATTATATTGCGAGTACATGAGACTACTCGCTTTCTAGCTGTTTCAAGTTGATTGTTTTAATGATTTTAATCAAATTATTTAATTTTAGCCAAAAATTATAAAATTAACGTCACGTAAACTTTTTCAATGTAATTATTTTCGTGATTTTGCACTACTTTTTATAATTTTTCGAGATTTATCAAAAACATAATATAACCCAAGAAAATTTTTGATTATACACTAGGTTTTTGAATAAAGTTATGCAAGAAAAAAATGCAACATTTCAAACGTACGCGACTTTCTGTGCATATACCACTGATTTCTTGCGAAGAGATTTTTTGCAGTCAATACTTGTTTTTTCGTGCAGCGCATTTACTTGCAAAAGTGGAAGAAAATTTGCAATATGCACTGCAAAACGCTAACACTGTTAAAAATTGGTGCACCCAAAAATAGCAGAGAATGGCGGGTTTTCAGTATTAAACTCGCACAAGAGTGCTAGTTTCAAGCAAAATATTTTATTTAAAAATTAGTATTATTTTTATTCAGCATTATGCGAAAACTTTTTTTCAAATTAAATATAAACAGTTCATTATTAACTTTTTGTTTTAAAAATTTACGTTTGGTGTCTTTTGGGTGGATACAAAATATTGGATTTAAAAAACTGGACTGACTCCGAAGGTTTTTTTTTAAATTTTATGAATACTATAGTGTAGATTTACAATAAACTTAAAAATTCTAAAATAAAGACTAGACATCAGCTTGAATTTTTTTAACGTAACAAAATTTAAAAACAATTTCAAATATGCACCTAAAAATAAACGCAAGAATATATAATTCAAGTAAATATGTCCAGTTGTACAATAAACCGTTCTAATCAACTCACACATGATCGAATTTAAATAATCGAATTTAATCATCATTTTCTGCTAATTTTTTGCACAAAGCGATTTAGTAAAATAGTCTTAGAAAAAACGAGTTTTTCGGTGTACGAAATATCGCTGTGCGAGAAAAGTTTTATTGAGTGCACAGAAAATAGCTTGCGCGTGAAAAATCACAAGTGCAACATTTCTTGTAAAATTTAGGTAAAAAATTCCCTGTCTAGCCGAAAATCCTCTTGTTTTATATATTTTTGATATAAGCAATGATATTAAAATAACTCCAATATATGCAAAATTTGTGATTATTGAGGCAAATAAAACCTAGCTGACCTCGATGATTTGCAGTATTAAATCGACTATATTTAACATTAAAATCATTTAAAACTTTCAGTAAAAACAGTTTTATATTTAATATTAAATACCATATTTTAACAATTATTTAACAAATTACACAATTTGGAACAAAAATACAATTTTTTAAAGCGTGAAAGTTGACTAATTTATGTATATTTTTTGAAAAGCAGGAATAAAAAAAAACATGCGTTCCAATTCGTTTATTTAAAAAAAATCTATAACCGCACAATTTATGGTCCGTTTACGTCTCCTATACAAACTTACTAGAAATCAGCCAGATATATTTCAACCATAGATATCTACTGTCAATTTGTACACCCCTGATTCTCAATGGCTTTTATCTTATCTTTTATCTGATTTTGTTGTGATTATATAGGATATTATAATATATCGGATTTAGAGGCTTTAGAGAATTAATAAGAAGTATATGAATTTTATATCTTATATTGTTGGAGATTGTTGTTATTTTCTTGTTTTGTTGTGGATGTTTTTGCGCTCTTGGTGCTTCTTGGGTTGCTCCGCGGATTGCGGTTTTCGGGCTGGGTCCCGGGGTGGGGTAGGGGGAGTGGGTATAGGTGCCTGTGCCGGGGCCGGGGCGGGGGCCGGGGTGGGGGAAGGAGTCGGGGGTAAGGGGGGGGCGGGGCCGGGGCCGGGGCCGGTGCGGGTGCCGCGGTCCATCTCGATCAAGGGATAGTATTTTGTTTTCACACACACACACACCAGACTCACAGGCACGCACGCGCGCGCGGGGGCGCGGGGGCGCTAGAGCGCGCGCGCGCGCGTGTGCGCGCGCGCGCGCGCGCGCGCGCGCGCGCGTCCAGCGCGCCCCGCGCGCGCGCGCGCACGCACACACGCACGCACGCACACACGCACGCACACACGCACGCACACACGCACGCATGCTCACACACACACACACACACACACACACACACACACACACACACACACACACACACACACACACACACACACACACACACACACACACACACACACACACACACACACACACACACACGCGCGCGCGCGCGCACAAACACACACAAACAATAATATGACTTAGAAAAATCTTTTATTTTCATAAACAAATTTTTAAAGTTTATATTGTTTTACCCAGATTATCACTCACTAAAACTTTTTAAAAAACCATTCAAATACAAAATATTAAACTTAAAGGGTAGCGCTGTTTGTTTACACTGAAATATATTTAACTACCTTAGGAGTGCAATAAAAAAGATATTCTTAAACTTGCCTTGTCACAAATGAACTAGAAAATTAGGTTAATTTATTTTTTTATTTTTTAAACAAAATACTTCAATAGAAGAAATGTGATTTTGATTTTAAAATTTTGGTAAACGCAATGAACGCTTAGTATTTATTTAGAATGTGCCAAAAATCTATAAGCAACTATTATTGTTAGAAGTTTTAAAAGTTTTTTTTTTCTTATCAATTTATAAAATGATGACATGATGATAATGACATTTTTGTCCGCAATTGCGGACAAAAATGGTAGCCAATTTTTATAAACTAAATAAAAAATTTTTAATTTTTATATCCACTAACACAATAGAACGCTGGTCAAAAACATGCCAAGGGTTGTTCACTATTAAAAACCTTGACAGAATTATGACGGTATATATGGATTTACTCTTAGCCAATGAGTGCTTGAGAAAAAAGTTGATCTGCAATTAATGTGGATATCTTTAATTTTTAGCTTGTCTTGTGCCACTTTGATTTTCACGGAGCAAAACGTATAGCCGCATATCCAAATAGTACCCTAGGAATGGCCAGTTCCGGTTCCGGGTTCCGGATGTTCCGGGCAAAATTTGGAATTCCAGTTCCGGTTCCTGTTCCGTATTTTTTGGAAAATCTCAATTCCGGTTCTGGTTCCGGTTCCGGTGTTCCGGGGGTTTCGCAATTTAATAGGAAGTTCCGGTTCCGGGTAAAATTTGGAATTCCGGTTCCAGTTTCTGTTTCGAATTTTTTGGAAAATCTCAATTCCGTTTCCGGGGTTTCCGCAGTTCCGCCCATCACTAGACCCGCCATTAGGGGTTCTTTAAAATTGTAACGTAACGGGACTTGGGATTCAGATTTTAGGAAATTTCCGACCACTTGCTTGAAATTTCGCAAGCATGGTTTATAATAAATGCACTAAATTAAATATCCCATTACTGTTTGTAACATTAAATAGGAAATTATGTTATTTTTTACATAAGAATAGATTATGGTTAAAAAAATCTTTATAACAGAAAAAAAACTGAAAAAAATCTTTTATTTATGTTATAAAATATTTTGCACGTAAAAATTAGAAATATTTTAAATTTTGTGCAGTATTTTTGATTTAATATTTTGTGCAGTATTTTTGATTTAATTTTTTTTTAGTTGTGGATAGCTATATTATGAGAAAATTGGGTAAATTGTATTTAAAATGTCATGTAACACGTTCTTTGAGAATGTACACAAATTTTCATCAAAAAAAGTTTTAAATCATTCTAAAATTTGATATAGATACTTCCTGACCTGTTTACCCTCTTAGACCAAGATCGTTCCAACGGACAGCCCGTAGTTTTTTTCTCCGATCGACTTTTGTTTGGTTTTGTATAAAGGTCAAAAAATAAGATTTCAAAAATTTGTCATATTTATGCTAGTTTTGTGCAAGATCATTTAAAAGTGTATAACAATTACATGTTAAAATGTGTTTTATTTTGAAATATTAAACAAATTATTTATTTTTTAGCTTTTTATATAACAAGAAATTATGCATAATCTCATAATAGTTGATAAATTTTAATACATAACACAACTTAATCTATAATTCGAATCTATATATAGCATTAGTTAAACATGTACAAAATGAAGAAAGATTAAAAGCATTCAAAATCAATAAATTAATCATCCCAAAGCCAACATTCGATTCCTTCGTATCGATAATTAAGAGCCTCATCAGCCTGATCGCGATCCACATCGCTGGTAGTGTAGAAGTGATCTAAAAGTGAAAAATGCTTATTAAACGCAAATTGATTACAAAAAATAATAAATTGAATTGAATTTTATTTCGTTAAAATAACATGAAACATACAGAAGCTAGTTAAAACTGCACTTAATA
Organism: Microlaimidae sp. YZB2_3; assembly: GCA_030248175.1. Lineage (NCBI taxonomy): Eukaryota > Metazoa > Nematoda > Chromadorea > Desmodorida > Microlaimidae > Microlaimidae sp. YZB2_3. Next base: position 55,393 of record JASAMX010019706.1, on the reverse strand, counting down.
AACTATATTACACTGTTTTTCCGTTTATGCGAAAAGCGCAAAGAATACTTTGGCGAATTAGATTGTTTGTTAGTGGTGACGGAGAACGTAAATACCAATATACGAGAACGTCATGATAGTGTTTTATAAATTGTAATAATAATGGAAACTTTTTTCAAAAATTAGGCGGACACTTAAAAAATAAGAATTCACAAACGTCTTTATTAAAGGACAGAGATTTTTAAGAAAACAATCACAAAATCTTAAAATTTTTTCGTGTAAATTTGGATTAACTTTTAAAAAATTGCTTCAGCGTTAAAGAAAAATTATGAAAGTTTATGAATTATGAATTATGAATGACCTTTGTTTACTACTCATGCGTATTAAATTACATGCCTAAAATTAAAAATTAGTAAAATCAAAAATACATACATAATAATATATTATGTACTCTTGGTAAAAGTAAAAAAATTAAATGCAATGCAGATTACTTCCAGGCGATGTTCTTCACTATTCGTGTCTGTTAAAATGCATGCATAAACTCGAAAACGCAGAAAAGATTTCGAGGGTGTGGCGCATTGGCAGAACGTACGTCTTGAGTACTGAAGGTGCCTAGATACAGTCCCGACTAAGACATACTACATTGTAATAATAATGATTATTGTTAATATTTTTATATGTAGTTTTTGGTTGCACAGTTACCTTGTGTATCCTGCTTGATGCAAAAACTTTAGAATGCGAATAGAAACTTACTTCCACCTTTAGACCCTTCACTGAAGAATCGGTACACAGGGCGAGATGCACCGCAAGCACTAGGAAACGGAACGCAATATCCTTCGAAAGTTTCTCTAACTAAACAACTTGCTCATACGTAAACCGATATTACACATTTAAGCTGCATTTACGTTGAACCAAAACCGTGTTTAAAGTCAATAAAATTGATAATTAAATTTTTAAATTTTATTTTTTTAATTTAAAAAAATTGAGGATTTGCATCGAGTGTATTTTAGGATTGAGATTTATTCCTGAAGAAGTTGAATACCAAAAATGAAAAATAATTTTAAACCTTAGAATTTTTAAATTTTTAGCAAAAGATACATTTTTGACCATGGTGTTTTTAATATTAATCAATAAAATCTGATAAATTTGATCTATTAACATGCTTTTTAAAACATGTATTTCTAGTTATATTTCGATTTAACCAAGCGGTTAAAAAAAACAAGAATCAGATTTAAAGAGAAATAAACCCGCGAAAAGATTATAAACAAACTTAGCACAATATTAAATAAAATATCAGTCACGTAGTAATCCAAAAATCAGATAAAACAAAATTTCTACGTAAAAAAAAATACTTATACTTTTGCGGGATGGATGATGGTATAACGTCAAAAAATACCTCTATTTTCGCCGGAGGATGATGGTATAACGTCAAAAAAATGCCTATATTTTCGCCGGAGGATGATGGTATAACGTCAAAAAATTACCTATATTTTCACCGGTGGATGATGGTATAACGTCATATGTGTATCTTTCACGCAGAGCTTTGGCCACCTGACTGGATTCAATAGTGTAGAAGTGGTCAACACCTTAAAATGTGTGTTTATTTAGTTTTTTAACCTCAAAATGTATTAATATGAGGTAAATGGACGCTTTAAACCAATGCTTTGAACGCTTTAAATGAACAACTATATAAAACAAAAAAAAACAAAAAAAGGCATGATTGGTTGATCTCGTAAAATTTTCTTGAAACTTCGTATGGCAAATACTCTCTAAACCCCAGTTGGTAAATTGAGAGGGTTTAAAATTTCGTACATTGAAAACTACCAATTCGTCTGGAAAATTAAGCAAATTTTACTAAGTAGTGAGCAGTTTTTAATAAAGAACGCATTATTTTAATAGTTTGTTAAAATAAAAAAAAGTAGAATGATTTTTCGCGCCATAATCGAGATATTCTGCTAAAACCCGTTAAAAATGACTCTTATACGTTTGTTTTATAAAAAAATGAAGCATTAGTCGATGGTAATTTGTTGAAACGTAACATATTTGTGAATTTATGGAGATTTCTGTTGAAAGTGAATGTTACCTTTAGCTAAATCTTTAATGGCAACAATAATATGTGTGCACGGACTTTCACTTCCTAATTTGAGACTTTTTATTATTTTCTTTTATTTGGGGAGTTATAGTTTTTGCAACATTATCTGTATATGTAAAGATGTCCCGTGATGGGTTTCGGATTCTACTTAAATGTTTTTTAAAAATATAAAAAAGCATATTGAATGGAGGTAAGGTTTTTTTATAATTTGTAAATGAGCCTTTTCAGATAAAATTTACGATTTAGGAAAACTAACTTAATTTGAATTATCCTGATTTTTTTCTTTTTGATTTTGGTTTTTATCTGTAATTATCTTTATACAGTTGTACAATATACAGCTTGTTAATAATACAAATAAAATATCGTTTAATACAACTTAATTTGTGTGCGGACAAATTAGTTGTGAACTGCCGAAATTAAGGCTTTAGTTTTTTTTATTGCTACCTGCGGATTTTTTTCAAGTGGATTTATGCTTTTTGTAGCTAAAAAATGTATATCTATGTATTGTCTCGTATGTGATAACGTTTGCTTAAGACTTCAAAAGATTTTCAAAATTTGTGTAAACTTAAAAACTTTTCTTAGAAACACCGCAACTATTTTAACAACAATTCAAAATCTGAGGGCATTTTTTTAAATTATAAGCTTGATTATGAGTCAGTTATCGAATAAATTTTAATCAAATACAAAACTAATAAATCAATCGACGTTTATTGTATAAATAGGGTTTTATAATAAGGCGTTTTACGAAAACATTCGTATTAACGTTTTTATAATGCAGTAAATGCATAAAACTATGAAAATTATTGCTTTGTTATTTTTACCGTGGAAAAATTTCAATTTAATGAATTATGTACTTATATGTTTTAGTTGTTTTAATTTAATGTATTACCGTATATTACTTAGTATTTTTAGTGCTACCTACGTCACTTAAAGTTATATTTGATATTTTTTCTTTTCTCTTGTATTTTTTTGCTCCACGTCAGTATCAGAAGGATTATTAATAAAATAATTTTAAAAGAACTTATAATTCGTGTAATTTGCATAACACAAATACCAAGTATTTGGTAAAACTTTGCCAAACATTTGGTAAAATAACTGCCATATTTACACAAAAAGCATCTGAATATTTAAGCTACTATTTGGTAAAAATTTACCAGCTAGTTTTGAAAAATCAACCAAATATTTAATAAAAAAGCACAGAACAATAAAAAAACGCCAATTAGTTGGTTAAAAAGTACAGAAACCTGTATTGGTCCGGAGGTATAGCAATAGTTGGTTGTTTTTTACTCGATGTTTGGTTAAAAATCACCAAACGGGCGGAGAAAGTAAATCTAATTTAAACAGTGCGTTTAGGAACTTTTTAAAATGAATGCTGGTGTTATAGGCACCTTGCACTGAAACTTAAAATAAACATAAGATATAGAACACACAAACATTGCTTCTGTACAGAAAGTACCGTAATCATGCAAATGTTTTTTTTTAAAAAGACGAAAGGCGAAAGACGAAACCCTGGGGTGTTTAATAATGACATCACACTGATTATGTATGTTGATTTATATTAGAAATTGTCTGTTTTAAAACGTGTAATTAAAATTTGCATGTAAAAATAAAAAATATATGACAACAGATGTTATTTTAAGCGGGTTATTTTCCGTCAATGCCGCCACTAATCAATAATCAGGGAACATTTGCATGATTACGGTATTTTCCGTACAGAAGCAATGTTTGTGTGTTCTATATCTTATGTTTATTTTAAGTTTCAGTGCAAGGTGCCTATAGTATTCCTCCCCCGTTACAGTTCCACCGGGGGGGGGGGGAGACATATTCTGATTTGGCGTCGAAATATTTCCTCCCCCCTCAGAATATTTCCTCCCCCGGAACAAATATTCTACAGTTGCGCCGGAATATTCCCTCCCCCGTCTTACTTTACGTTTTTGACACCAATTAACAAAATTAAACATTTTAAAACTCAAAATATGGAAAAAATTAGCTTTTTTAAGCAGAATGTGTACAACGAACTTGTTTAAAACTTCGATTATGGTTGTTTTTAGGTTAAATAAAACGCAATTAATATTAAATTAATAAGTCAGTTTAACGATAAAAACGTTTACGAAACCACATTTGTGCAAATTTTTTAAATTATTTATCAATCAAAAAACTTAATTTTTAAACTGACCTTTACCAATGGCACGTCGCGCAAATTTTTTATCATAATAAAATAATGCACAAAGCAATACATATACATAAATCAATAAAAACGGACGTATCCATTGTTAAAAAAATGCGTTCAAAAAAGATATCTGAGCGGCTTCGCAGTATCCGAACAAGTTAGTTGGTTTGGTTAAAGAAGTTTTTATTATTAAATTAAAATTTAATACTCTTAACTGATAGCATTATAACAAAATAAGAACTAAAATCGACGTATATACATTATTGTATTATTATATTCTTTTTTATTATAAAAAGGAGTATTTCCTAAAGCTAGATTTTTATTAAAAGCTCCTTTACTTTATTAATTTTAAACGGATCTTTGGATTTTTATTTTTAAAGAAGTCAATTTTGTTTTTTGAATACATTTATTTTTTGTTATAAATTTTAGGGTAGCCCTTAAATAACTTTAGATTTAAAAATGAAATTCAGCCCGTGAGTATATATAATTAAAAGGCTTTATTCTTAGAAATAATTTACATACATCGCATTTTAATTTGCATAAGCCGTCGGAAAATAAAACTGCATGCAGTTTATTTCTTAGGTAAGATTTATCGATTGTCAATAATTCGCCTGCTTTTAAATCTTATGTTTAGAAGCAAGAAAATAATACAAATGTAACATGCATGATTAAAGGTCTAACATGAAAATGCTACCGTTAATTTAAAATAGTGGTAATTTCAAAATATTCAAAAATAACACGAGCAGGCTTTTTTGTATTGTGCCAACAAACCGTATATTTTTTGTAAACAGGTTTTTTGTAAAAAACTATTATTTAACATTTTTTTGAAGAGATTTCCTCTGTAATTATAGGCAAATAAAATCTAGCTGACCTCGATAATTGCAATATTGAATTGACTGTTTAACAACAAAACTATTAAAATTTTTTTAACAAAAGCGGTTAAAAAAAGATCAAAGCCCTTTTTTAATAAATAATTATCAAATTTTTTAATTTGGAACCAAATGCAAATTTTTTTCTGGGCTAAATTTGGTTAATTTTTGTATATTTTGTAAAAAGGTGAATTAAAAAAATCCTGCGTTCTCATTTGTATTTGTTACAAACAAACAAAAAAAACACGTCATAATCGCACAATTTTAATTGGTCCGCCCGCTCATGTCTGCATGATAATTTTCAACGTCAGCCAGATATAATTGAACCATAGCAAAAAACTATCGGTTTTAAATAAGAATTTTTTCGTGGCAAGAGTACAACATTCAGTTTAACTAAAAAAGTGTTTTAATCAGTGATGCAATAAAACCTACAAATTAATCTATTGTTTTATTTTTTCAGTTCAGTGATACATTCTTTGTTTTGTATTCCTGTGACAATACATAAGTCTGCAATTTGTTTGATTAGGTCACTTAGATGTTTATTTTTCTTTTTCTGAGTTTTTTCCCTTTTGTTTTTAGTTTTCTAACTAATAATATTTACTTTTACTATAAATAATAACTTAGGCACCTGTTTTGTTTTAAAGTAAGTTTTTGTCTTTTTGTTAACATAATTAAGAACCGTACAAAACCATAAAGAACCGTACAAAATTATTTCACTCTTATTAACGTTTGTTATTATTCATAGTTTAGGAGTTTGACAATTTTTCAATTAAAATCAAACAAATGAGCAAAAAAAACTTTAAACGTAGTAGTTTAGAATTAGATATTTTTTTACAATAACAAGTTATCTTGAAAATGAAATTCAAACCTATAAGGTTATTTTTTTTGAAAACAGGCTTTTTCCCAAGTGATTTTTTTAATTATTGCATTAACAAAAAAATCATATCGGAATATTTCCTTATAGGGTTTGTTTGTATGTTTAGTTCCTAAATAATACTTGTTTTGTTCTTTACTTAGGTTTTATATGTATTTTGCGTTCTTAAATGACACTTGTTTTTTGTAAAGTTTTAGTTAATATTTAAACATTTTACAAAAAAGTTATAATTGGACTGTATATGACAAGACAAACTTAAAAAAATTGTTAATAAACTTAAAACAATTTAAAAAGCTGGAGTTAAATTGATCTAATCTAATCAAATGAGCAATTAAAATTTATTTCAAACCGTTTGATTTTGTATAAAATAGTAAGAATTATCATAAACAATGTATTTCTTTAAAAAAACATAAAAAGTTTACGCGTATTAGAGAGGAAAAAATCTTCCGACGCAAAATCAGAATATTTCCTCCCCCGGAGGGGATTCTACTGGATGCAGCCAGAATTATTTCTTTTCTCCGGAAGGAGGGATATTCTAAGGGGGGAGGAAATATTCCGACGCAAAATCAGAATATTTCCTCCCCCCGGAAGAAATATTCTGAACGCAGACAGAATATTACTTCTCCCGGAGGAAAATCAGGGAGGAGGAAATATTCTATGACACCGGTTTTTTTTTTCGCAAATCACTTTTTTTGCCGAATTTTAACCACTAAAAAATTTAGAAATGTTTCAAATGTATATAAATGATAAATGATTGTCCAATAATATATTTACTTTTTGAGATTAACTGCTTTTGCTTAAAATTTTGTATTGTTTTGTAGGAAAATAGTTCATTTAATATTATATATCGTCGAATATAGCCACGTTTAATTTTTCTATAGTGATTAAACTTTATTTTTTGTCTTTATAAGTTAATTTTTAAAAAAAAAACACGAAAAAAGTACATTTTAAACGGGTTAAAAATGGTTTAAACAAATAAATATAACTGTATTTCTAAAAACAATATTGTTTTCTATTCAGAAATCAGAATACACAAGAAACCGGTTCGACTACTTTCTTTAAACCTCATAAATCCGTGCAATTTTAATTAATCCTTAAGATCAGCCAGACGTAATTTTTATATAGTTTTTTAAAATAATTTTGGTAGCAGCAACAAACTGTTTACCAAAACTCTTACCTCCATTCACATTTCTCACCGTACTGAACAGCTTCCTCATGCAAGGGCAAAACCTGTCCTGAGCTGTTGCTATATATCCCATGATACCTTCGTGGTTATAACCAGCATTAGTGGCACTGAGCATTTTCTCTTCAGAAATTGTATACAAATGATCCTGAAGTGTGGGGTTGTACATTCGGTTTATTGGTACCGTCCAAGCTAAATCGTGGATTATCTTATATTTTAAATCTACTGCATAACTTTTATTTGTTCGAAAAATAGTCAAAAGTATATAATAAAATCTTTACAGAGGTTGCAGAAAATAAAAAAACCAAAATTTATAACGAAGAATTATGATTATAAGGTGTCAACGTATAGGAAACCCGCTGTTAAAAAAGACATGGGGCCCAGTCCACTAAACGCGTGTGACTAAAACTTAGCACGTTGTTTAAAACTTTTGATAATGTTTTAATTTTTGGTTTTTTTCTCGAGAAATCTTATTAAACTCTTTGTCTGCATGGCATAAATTGATATTTTATTAATTTTAATCATATTTGTTACTTACAAGCTAATAAAGCAATAATTCTAGTTAAGAGTTAGAAAAACTCATAACTAAGGGTTAAGGCTTTTTTAGCTTTTCTTTAAAGCAAATATGCATAAAACTGTGTAAATATTAATTTTTCCCTTTTAAAAAAGAGTCCCATAAGATATCTTGAGAAAAAAACATCAAAATTAAAATATTATCAAGAGTTTTAAACAACGTGCTAACTTAGCACTTGGTCAGTATGCGTTTAGTGGACCGGCCCCTGAGTAAGATCAAAATTTGAAGGTAGATTTTTTAAATAAAGTAAAGTTAAAAACTTTCAAAAATACTACTTCGGTTTATATAGTAACAAAAACCAAAATACTCAACATCATAACTTAGGCATCACACCAACGATAATGTATCATGTTAGAATTTAAAGGGCCCTCAAATTGTCATATAGTATTCGTGATCACGCCATATATGTTTTGCTCTGTGGGAATGGTTGCGGGAGGAGCTAATAAAAATCACTTTTAGCCAATTAGTGCTGGGGAAAAAATTAATGTCCAATGAATGAAAGATCTTCTTTTTTCATAAGCACTAATTGGCTAAAAAGTGATTCTATAACGTTATAACTCTGTAAAGAATATTAACACAGAACAATTTCCGTTTAATTGTAAGGGATTTGACTGTCGTGATTATGTGTTATTGTGATTATTGATTATGTATTATTGTTTGTTGATATAAATTTAAAATGTATTGAAAAATATGTTCCAAGAAAAGTTATTAATTTTAAAAAAATCCGGTACCCTCGAATTATATGTTTATTGGCAAAAGAAAAACGTCGCTTGTTTAAATTATCTAAGCTCTCGGATATTGCTAAAATTGATTATGAGGCAACTGCTAAAATATACAAAAAATCGTTAAAAAATTTTCACGAAAACTTAGAAAAAAAGTTCTTAGTTAGCGGTAATGTCCGAAATTTTTACAAATACGCTAGCAAAAAAATGAAAACCGGTTTTTTTAAAATTCGTCCAATCAAAAAAAACTGACAAAAGTTTAACAGCTAATGGGAAAAGTGCGACATATTTAATAAATATTTTAGTAGTGTTTTTACTAAGGACAATAATATTATGCCTGATTTTTATAGCTGCATTAAAGAAAATGAGGGAACTTACTATGTTTTATTTCCAGTCAGTAGTGTACTAAAAAAAACTTACAAGCCTCTTGCTAAAATTCTCAAAAACGCCGGATAATATCATGGCTTTTTATTTTAAACGTGCCGCAGAAAAACTCACGTGCCCTTTGGCTCAAATTTTTGAATTATCAATGAATGCAGGAAAAATTCCAGATATATTGAAAGACGATTTTATATGCCCAATATTTAAAAAAAAAGTTTTTGCTTGTCATAAAGAAAATTATCGTGGAATATCTTCGACTAGTGTGTGCTCAAAAATTATGGGAGTAATAGTTTTTGATAACCTTTTAAACTTTTTTTGCAAAAATAATCCAATTACTAAAGAACAGTTTGGCTTTTTAGCTGGTAGGTCCGTGGGATTAAACTTGCTTAGTTCCCTTTTTGACTGGTTAGCTGCGTTGGATGCCAAAAAATCAGTAGACATCATGTATATTGATTTTGCCACGCCATTCGACTCAGTTAGCCACCCAAAACTTTTGAATAAGTTGAAAAATTACGGAGTTAAATATGAGTCATATAATTAGATATCTTTTTTAACTGGTAGGCGACAATGTGTAACAATAGAAAGGAAAGTACAAAAGAAAATATATTTTCCGAATTTACTCCCGTGGTTAGCGGTGTCCCTCAAGGTAGCGTTTTGGGACCCCTTCTTTTCTTAATTTTTATAAATGACTTGCGTGATAGTTTAGGTTCTGATACGGTTATTAAGCTCTTTGCAGACGATGCAAAGTTTTATACCATTCACAATAACACAGAAAATAAACATAATTTTCAACGTTCGCTAAATAATTTTTGCAAATGGGCTTCTGATTGGCAGTTAACCATTGCTATGGAAAAGTGTAGTGTCGTTTTACTAGGAGCTAATAATCAACCTTTAGAACATAAAATAAATAATATTGTGATTAACTCAGCATCATATGTAAATGATTTAGGCATTAAAATCACAAAAGATCTAAAATTTTCAAGATATTGCGCCGAAATTGCAGCCAAAGCTTTAAATAGAGTCTGTTTTTTGTTTCATGCATTTCATACAAAAGATATGGACGTTTTATTAAGGGCTTATAAAGCCTAAATCCGGCCTTTGGTGGAGTTTGAATCTTACGTATGATCCCCTTACTTGCAAAAAGATGTTATTTGTGTCGAAAGAGTTCAGAAAGTTTTAACAAAACGGCTTTACCTAAGATGCTCATTTCCACCAGTTTCATATGAAATAAGACTAGCCGACTTAGGTCTGCAAACGCTTGCAAAAAGACGATTGAGAACTGACCTTATATACTGCTATAAGCTTTTAAACGGTTTAGTTGATATAAATTTTACAAAATTTTTTCAAATAAACGAAGATGCACGCACGCGAAGTAATGGTGTGAAACTAAAAACGCCAAGAACTCGATTGGATATAAATAAACATTTTTTTAGCAACCATATTATAAAGGCATGAAATTCTTTGCCTCGCGAGATTGTATTAGCCAATTTGTTAAACATTTTTATTAACCTAATTAAAAAGTGTAATTTATAGCTTCTAATTATTTTTTGTTTGTTTTTGTGTTTTTTGTTTCTGTGTTTTTTAGTTATAAGTCGAATTAAAAACTTAGTTGTGATTTTGACCTTTCAGAAAATACGATTTGATTGAAAATTGTTATTCATTTTGTATTTTTTGTATTTTTCTGTTTCTCGTATTTCTATTTGATAAGTATGTAGTATTTTCATTAAAAAAATTTATAGAAAGTGGAACGTTTATTGGATTCCACTACGCGTCGAATTAATACGTCATATTTTATGACAAAAAACTGGTTATAAAAAAAAACAAAATGTTTCCCTGTTCACTCATTATGTTCAAAAATTGACAATTATGCGCATTATGTCTATGAATTCCTTCGATAATTCATAATTTAAAAAACTCTCCTTTTTGTTTTTGTAAAAAATTCCAAAAATCCTTTCTATACTGCAGCACTATTGCAACAATTCAACTAAGACATCCAATAAATTTTGGTACTTTTCGTACAAATTTTTCTGTTTTTGTTACTGTTTTTTTGTTGTGTAAACATTGTACTTTGTGTTACAGTACACTATGTGACTAATTTTCTTATCTTATCTTATTTTATTATGATTATGTATACAAATTTCGACTCCATAATAAAAATTTGATACAAAAAGTTTTAAATATTTGCGGAAACTGATTTCATCCAGGTACTCTAGTTAATAATTCAGTTAAAATACTATTAAAAAAATTTTTGGGCTGCGATGATTCCTATTAAAAATTAGAAAAAACCAAACGTGTCTGGTTTATTTGTTAAAAGAGTAAAAATAAGGTAGCCATGTAGTAATCAAGCAAATCAAAAGTTTAATGCCACTCTATATCGGCCATTTAAAATTCATAAAATTTAAAATTTAAATTTAAACTGATTGTGACAATATTCCATTTCCTTAATAAATAAACTTTTGTTTTGTATTTTCCTTTAGCTTTAAATCAAAAATTGGCCGATTTAGCTTGAGGTTGGCCTCCTCATCAAAACATTTTGAGAAAACATTAATAATATTAAGATATTTATATAGAAAACTCTGTTTTCATAATATTCACTAGATATGATTCAAACAGTTAAATTGTAAAAAAACAACCTTTGTGTAAAAAAATTTTTAAATTTAATAATAAACTCACAGTAAAAGCATGCCTTAATCACTGATATGATAGGGTATGCTAAAGATGTTAGTCCTTAATTATTAGTATTAATCCATGATTTTCTCTCCCATATTACAATAATCCCATATATTTTGCATACCGTGTCGTTTAATTTGCATAAAAATTTTACAGCTTTTGCAGCTCGTGCAGCTGATTTAACATTCCATGATGTTCAGTTTAGTAATGGGACGTTTTGTAGTTTTTACGCCCAATTCCAACCAAAAAATTAAGGAAATTCTACAATATTATCGTACTTTCCAGACCTCAATATTATCATTAACGCATTTTTGGATTGATACTTAAATAATGGAGAGTGGCCCGCCGAACAAAAAAAAAGAAAGACCAAATTGCTTTTGGGAAAATACGATTGCAAATGTTTGATTATTGATAGGGCGATAGGAAATACTTTAAAATAATTTAAAAGTGTGGAACGCTATTTTGTTATAGTTTCCAAATAAAAAAATACTGAGTTATAATATATAGTGCTAATTTTTATGTAACTGTTAGGCCCCAGGCTAAAAATTAATGCAGAGAAAAATGCAAAAAAAACTTTTTGATAAGCACAAAAAATACCCGGTCTATTGAATCCGCAGTCTTGTGCTCCCCTTCTAAGCAGGTCCTCTTTTCTTTGGTGAGCTTTGCGTTCATTTTCCAACTCCTCCACCGACATTTGGCTGTGGTCGTGTTCATGCTCGGGTTCCCACAATGTCCAATGGTAGAGTAAACTTCTGTGGGTTGATGGTCCCCCTAAACAATTTCGCAAAATATAGTACATTAATTAAAACTCATGAATTATATGTTACATTTAGTTCACTATATTTAATTAGTAAAAAATGCCCACTTAATGGACATTTATTTCTGGGTGACCATTATGACTGCAATATTTAATCGGATATTTTACAAAAAAGTTTGCGTTTCTTGGTTGCCTTTTTTTCGTTTGTTTAAAAAACCTTCAAAATTAAAACATTTAAAACTGTTAAGAAAGTTTTAAGTCCACAATTTTACTCGGTTTACTCATTCTCGTATACACAATTTCCACAATTTTCCCGATTTCAATATACAGTTTTTACGAGGTCATTTAAAAATAATTTTTATTTATGTTTTTTTCAACATAACGATAAAAATTTTCAGAATATACACAAATAAGTCAAATTTCATCGTTAGCTTACGCATGGAATTTTTTTCTCGTAAAATGATTAATTTGAACAAAATTGTTAACATAAAATTATCATATTTTCGTTAGACTGACCACGAACACGATTTCTACTGCGGTACCATCTGCGTCTCGATTCCGGGAACCAACTGTCGATCTGTCCGGATGACGCCATTCCTATTCTTTTCCATTCCCATGAATTCTTGATACTACCCTGGGTCCAGTTGTCTAATAGTGTTATAAAAACAACAAAATAAATCAGTGCCGCTGTTGTTAAAATAAATTATATAAAATACTGATATTCGTGGGTTTTATAGGCAAGTTAGTTTGGTTAAGTGAAAAGCGATTAAGCGATATTATAAAGCGAAGTGCATTGTAATTGGTTGAATATTGTGCATGGAAACGATGTGTTTTAATGTTACTGAAACCGTTTTAATTTTGTAGAAAGCTATTTTTTCTTTGTAAATTTACACATTTTTAATAAATCTGAATATTCTAAATAATCTGCCATATATCAAGTTTTTTGGGTTAACCAATTAACAGTGTGAGACCCTGCTGCTGTAAAAAAAAAACAGTAACAAAACTTTGCGTTAAGTTTGATTTCAAAAATAATACGTTCCGGAGCTTCATAAAAATTCGACAGTATATTAAGTTTCTGTTAAATGTGAATTCCACAAAAGTTTAGAATTCGAAGCTCAGAGCTCCGGGATTATAATTTTACTTCCATCATAAATGTATATTTTACCTATATCTTCTTCTCATCCCGAAACTCTAGTTCTTTCGTAAAACCAAGGATCTTTCATTTCCCAAGAGTTTTTCAGGAACTCCTAGGGTGCTCCAGAGCTCTAAAAACCGGAGTTTCTAAGCTCGAGCCGTCTCCGGGGTGTATCATTCGGTCGGTCATAAATATATTTTATCTCTCGTCTCCTCTCAAGCCGCAACTCTAGGTCTTTAGCAACTTCAAGGATTTTCACGCCCCAGAAATTTTGGACTCCAGAGTAGTGTTGTAAAAAGTATTGATTTTGGATTATTTTAAGTAAAAGTAAAAGTAATTTGAAAAACTTTAATTTAAGTAAAGTAAGAGTAAAAGTAATTTGTAATTTTTTAATTTAAGTAAAGTAAAAGTAAAAGTAATGGTCAAAATTTTATTTAAGTAAAGTAAAAGTAAAAGTAAGACCTATTTTTTAAAGTAAAAGTAAGAGTAAAAGTATAATAAAAGTAATTTTGAACGGAGCAAAACACCGGTTTTTGGAGCTCCAAAGGTCTGTTCCAAAGTTTTTTTGCTAATTTTATGTATAAATTATCATTTTAATAAGTTTTTAGTCAAAATAAATGGTTTTAGCGTGTTAGTGGCTTAAAAAATTTTCTCTTGCCATTTACTTTACAAAAAGCCCATGGGGAATTTACCCTTTCAAATTACTTAAATTTTACTTAAATTAATTTAAGTATTTGCAGAGGAAAATCCGAGTAAGAGTAAAAGTAAAAGTATTTGAAATTTCAAAAGTCGAGTAAGAGTAAAAGTAAAAGTAATTGAAATTTCAAAAGTCGAGTAAAAGTAAAAGTAAAGGTAATCCAAAATCCGTTACTTTTATTACTTTAAGTAAAAGTAAAAGTAACTTTTTACAACACTACTCCAGAGCTCCGAAAACCGCAGCTTTATTCCGGATCTCAAGATACCGGGAATTATCATTTTTGTTAAATCATAAATGTTTATTTTACCTCGTCTCTCCTACCAACTCAAAACTCTAGTTCTGCCGTGAATCCAAGGGTCTTTCACACCCCAGTGTTTTCCCGGGAAACTCCGAGAGTGCTGCTCCATAAGCTCTAAAGCCAGCTACACTCCAGAATTCCGGAGCTCAAGGCTCCGGGGATTATCATTATACAGTTCAGTAATAAATGTATTTTACCTCTTTCCTTCTCCCAACCCGAAACTCTAGTTCTGCCGTGAATCCAAGGATCTTCCACGCCCCAGAAATTTTGGGCTCCAGAGCTGCGAAAACCGGAGCTTTATTCCGCAGTTCCCGAGCTCAGGATACCGGGGATTATGCTTTTACCTCTTTCCTCCTTCCAACCCGAAACTCTAGTTCTGCCGTGAATCCAAGGATCTTCCACGCCCCAGAAATTCTGGGCTCCAGAGCTCCGAAAACCGAAGGTTCATTCTGGAGTTCCGGGGCTCAGGATACCGGGGATTATGATTTTACCTCTTTCCTCCTCCCAACCCGAAACTCTAGTTCTGCCGTGAATCTAAGGATCTTCCACGCCCCAGGTATTTTGGGCTCCAGAGCTCCGAAAACCGGAGCTTTATTCCGGAGTTCCGGAGCTCAGGATACCGGGGATTATGATTTTACCTCTTTCCTCCTCCCAACCCGAAACTCTAGTTCTGCCGTGAATCCAAGGATCTTCCACGCCCCAGAAATTTGGGCTCCAGAGCTCCGAAAACTGGAGCTTTATTCCGGAGTTCCGGAGCTCAGGATACCGGGGATTATGATTTTACCTCTTTCCTCCTCCCAACCCGAAACTCTAGTTCTGCCGTGAATCTAAGGATCTTCCACGCCCCAGGTATTTTGGGCTCCAGAGCTCCGAAGCTCTAAAGCCAGCTAGACTTTAGATTCCGGAGCTCAAGGCTCCGGAGCTCAGGATTATACCGGGCAGTATTATGATTTTACCTCTTTCCTCCTCCCAACCCGAAACTCTAGTTCTGCCGTGAATCCAAGGATCTTCCACGCCCCAGAAATTTTGGGCTCCAGAGCTCCGAAAACTGGAGCTTTATTCCGGAGTTCCGGAGCTCAGGATACCGGGGATTATGATTTTACCTCTTTCCTCTTCCCAACCCGAAACTCTAGTTCTGCCGTGAATCCAAGGATCTTCCACGCCCCAGAAATTTTGGGCTCCAGAGCTCCGAAAACCGGAGCTTCATTCCGGAGTTCCGGAGCTCAGGATACCGGGGATTATGCTTTTACCTCTTTCCTCCTCCCAACCCGAAACTCTAGTTCTGCCGTGAATCCAAGGATCTTCCACGCCCCAGAAATTTTGGGCTCCAGAGCTCCGAAAACTGGAGCTTTATTCCGGAGTTCCGGAGCTCAGGATACCGGGGATTATGATTTTACCTCTTTCCTTTTCCCAACCCGAAACTCTAGTTCTGCCGTGAATCCAAGGATCTTCCACGCCCCAGAAATTTTGGGCTCCAGAGCTCCGAAAACTGGAGCTTTATTCCGGAGTTCCAAAGCTCAGGATACCGGGGATTATGATTTTACCTCTTTCCTCTTCCCAACCCGAAACTGTAGTTCTGCCGTGAATCCAAGGATCTTCCACGACCCAGAAATTTTGGGCTCCAGAGCTCCGAAAACCGGAGCTTCATTCCGGAGTTCCGGAGCTCAGGATACCGGGGATTATGCTTTTACCTCTTTCCTCCTCCCAACCCGAAACTCTAGTTCTGCCGTGAATCCAAGGATCTTCCACGCCCCAGAAATTTTGGGCTCCAGAGCTGCGAAAAAAAGGAGCTTCATTCCAGAGTTCCGGAGCTCAGGATACCGGGGATTATGCTTTTACCTCTTTCCTCCTCCCAACCCGAAACTCTAGTTCTGCCGTGAATCCAAGGATCTTCCACGCCCCAGAAATTTTGGGCTCCAGAGCTCCGAAAACTGGAGCTTTATTCCGGAGTTCCAAAGCTCAGGATACCGGGGATTATGATTTTACCTCTTTCCTCTTCCCAACCCGAAACTGTAGTTCTGCCGTGAATCCAAGGATCTTCCACGACCCAGAAATTTTGGGCTCCAGAGCTCCGAAAACCGGAGCTTCATTCCAGAGTTCCGGAGCTCAGGATACCGGGGATTATGCTTTTACCTCTTTCCTCTTCCCAACCCGAAACTCTAGTTCTGCCGTGAATCCAAGGATCTTCCACGACCCAGAAATTTTGGGCTCCAGAGCTCCGAAAACCGGAGCTTCATTCCAGAGTTCCGGAGCTCAGGATACCGGGGATTATGCTTTTACCTCTTTCCTCCTCCCAACCCGAAACTCTAGTTCTGCCGTGAATCCAAGGATCTTCCACGCCCCAGAAATTTTGGGCTCCAGAGCTCCGAAAACCGGAGCTTCATTCCGGAGTTCTGGAGCTCAGGATACCGGGGATTATGATTTTACCTCTTTCCTCCTCCCAACCCGAAACTCTAGTTCTGCCGTGAATCCAAGGATCATCCACGCCCCATGACTTTCGCCTGTCGTTTCGGTTAAAAAAGTCCGTATTTCCACCGGAATTCCAACTTCCCCATTGGCTTTCTCTGCGATTTTCACTCTAAAATTAAAAAAAAAACACGTTTACTCGGAAAACTGTTCTCCGAAAATTTCGCTTTGAAAATAATGAAAGGGTTGAATTCAAACAATTCATTATATCATTTCATTTTATTGTTAATATTTTATTATTATTATTTTTATTATTTGTTATTGTTAATATACTTAGAATTCTAACTAAAAAAACCAGACCGTTTACCCCTCACGATTAAAACATAAAAAAAACTGCAGAAAAAAATTGGGAAATAGAAAATTTTGAAAAAAGTGGTAGAATTTTAGAAAAAAATAAAAATGGAATTTTAGGAAAAATGGAAAATAGAATTTAAGAAAAATTCGGAAATATAATATTAAGAAAATTCGGAAATATAATATTTGGAAAATTGTAATATAGAATTTTAAGAAAATGGAAAATATAGAATCTTAGGAAAACTGGGAAATAGAATTTTAGGAAAAGTGTAAATAAAAATTTTGAGAAAATTGGAAAATAGATTTTTAAAAAAATTGAGAATTAGAATTTTAGGAAAAGTGAGAAAAGCAGTCTTTGTGCTGCACCTGGTTAATTCCAGGCTGTTTATTTTTGCAGTAGTTAACTGCATCTGGAGTAATCCAGAATGTTTATTAAAATTGTTTTGTTATTATGTTTTATCTGAAAAGCAGTCTTTGTGCTGCACCTGGTTAATTCCAGGCTGTTTATTTTTGCAGTAGTTAACAGCATCTGGAGTAATCTGGAATGTTTATTCAAAGTGTTATGTTACTATGTTTTATCTATTAAGCAGTCTTTGTGCTGCACTTGGTTAATTCCAGGATGTTTATTTTTGCAGTAGTTAACTGCATCTGGAGTAATCCAGATTGTTTATGAAATTGTTATGTTATTATGTTCTATTTGTTTAGCAGCCTTTGTGCTGCACCTGGTTAATTCCAGGATGTTTTTGCTTGCAGTATGTAACTGCATCTGGTGTAATCCAGAATGTCTCTTTTTTGATAATTTAAAATGTTTACCATAGTGTTAAATTACATAAATTGGTGTAATGCTTGTTATTGTATAAGGTTTTTATTTGTTTACTAAATAAAAAATTTTTTGCTATATAATATGTATTTGTGTATATATTTTTATGCAAAAAGTTGTTAGGTAACTGAGTGAGAATCCGTGTATTTAACTGATGAGGGCAGCACGGAGGCGTCTTAAACTTATGCCCGAAACGCCATAGTTTGTTTAGTTTTATAGTAATGTTTTGTTAAAAATTGTAATTGTGTTTGCATTAAAACAGAGGTCTTATCATTATTCCTTATAAGTTTTGCACTACATTTATCTTATACGCCTTGTTTGTTGTATAATTTTATATTTTATTTTTATCCAGTATATTAAGTTTGTTCTATAAACAATCAGCTCATGTGAGCATTTCAATAAAGAATTCTATGTACTTACCCATCCATTTTGTTCACGTGGATTAACACGGCGACCTCGACTCCATTCGTGGCTGGTACGTTCGAGAACCTCGTCTGAACCTAAAAATACAATTTAGATTGTATGACTATAAAAGATAACAACATAAAATTTTTAGGAATTATATATGGGATTAATAATTATTCTTTTCAAATAAACCATTCCTTAAGATTGTAAGCAGTTGCTTCTGTTTCTTGGCAATAGAAACTTCAATGTAGCGATGGTAATAAAACTAAAAGATTTAAAACATTTAAAAAACCTAACCCCATTAAGAATAATTATAAATGCTATTAATATTTATTCTTCTTAACTAAACCTTTCCTTAAAATTATAAGCAGTTGCACCTATTTCTGGGTAATAGAAATTTCAGTCTAGCGAAAATAATAAAACTTAGTTGATTTAAAACATTTTATTTATAAAACTTGAAAGTTTTGACCTAAACTCAGGGCCATATTCATCAATAGTATCTAAAACAGACAAAATTATTGCACATGATAATATTGGAAATTTTTTTATTATGATAAGCAAATTAAATTTTTCAGACAGAAACTTATTGAAAACAATGAAGTAATTTGTTAAAAATTATTATTTTAGTTTAGAGAGTAGGTATTCACGATGACTTGGCGTTTTGAATCGTCTATTTTAAAACTGAATGACCTCTATGATATGCAGTATTAAATCGACTATTTAACAACCAAGCAATTCAAAAATTTGACCAATACCTTGTTTGATAAAATACCTCGTTTTAACAATAATAAGACATCATAATTCGTTTGGTAATATGTCGCCCCCATTTTTAAATGTTTTTAGTTTGAGTTGAGAGGTGCTGGGTTACTTGTAAGAAATCTGCTAAAAAATAGATAAAAAATCAAGATTTAACAAATGATTTTTCTATTTTTTAAAAATTTAAATTTGCATAATAATGTAACAAGCAGACAATAATGTGTAAATGTTACGTTTCGACATAATTTGGTTTACTTTATTATTTTCTTTTGGCACATCAAGGTAGACAGAGATCAGTTAATACCCACATTCGGACTTTCTAACGAACAAAATTATGTTAATTAACTTATATAACCTAGAAGAGAAAACCCTGGACTCATTCAAAACAATAAATTTTTGTGTTTATAAAAATAAAATTAAAAAAAATAACCGAATCGTCGACCATGACCAAATGCTCTTGGATTAGGATGGTTTTTAACAAGCGGTTCCTTTTGACTAAACGTAATTTCAATCACAAAAAACCACAAGGAAGCGAAGAAACATCTAACCAGTAGCACCATTTTCAAAAATTTTTGTTTTCAGAAATTTTTATTTTTCAATATTGAATTATATTCTTCAAAACAAACTAGATTTGAATAAGAAGGAAGCGCAAACACTTTTGCGAATGCGTGGGCTATTCTTTATTGACGGCAATGATTGAGGTATTTTAAAATTCAAAAAAATGAATAAAGATTTAGTGAGGAACGAAACAAACAGCCAATTTTATTCCACAAGAAGGAAGTCCAAAAGTTTACGTAGTTCGAGTTACTTAATAAATGACCGCCTAAACCTAGATAACAGAAGCAAACGTTTTTGTATCACATATGAATAGTTTTATTTCTCGAGGCGGTGAGTCAAACTTTAAGACTTTCGTCTTGGTATAATTTTTGTAATAATCGTCAAATAACATTTCAAAATTAGAATATTTTCATTATTTGTATTACGTGTTGGATGTGCGCCGCCAAATCTGCGCAGTTTTTTGCACTATAAAAATTGTTTAAAGATGTAAATATGAGATTAAAATTATTTAATTACATATAACTGAGTTAAAACCTTAAAGATAAATTCTATCAGGGTAAAAATAGATGAGTGGTAAAGTAACCACTGGTTTTTTGAGAAAATATCACGTGCAGAGAAACACATGACGCAACTAAATAATAAATGGCTACAAAACCGCTGAAAACTTTTTTTAAAAAATTTTTCTCGCTTACGGGTTTATTGTTTATTTCTTCCTGGCGGAAAGCGGTTACGCCCTTAATTTCAGCCTGGAAGATTTTAGCTTTAGTTTTTAAATGGCGGCGGTTTGGCGGCTATTTGGCGGCAGTTTGGCGGCAGATTTGGCGGCGCACATCCAACACGAATTTGTATTGATAATTTTTTTTTATAAACATATTGTCTAGGTGTTAACACGGGTATAAAGCCAGAAGTTCCACTATAACACAGCTTTTGAAACATTAAACGACAACAAAACAGCGTTCGGCTGTGTATTACACCTAAACTTTTGTATAGACCCCTTGCACTGAAACTGATAATATAATTAAGGGGAAGCCCATACTAACCTTGTTGACTGTGCAGAAAATAGCGTAATTAATGCAAATTATGTATTTTAAGAGGAAAAAAGGCGGGAGAAAAGAAAAGGGACACTTAAAAAGGATTTGGTGCAAAAAAGCACCCTAGAAAAAATGCACCCGCGAAAAAAGGGCCCGATGAGTGTAAAAACGTAATGAAATTGTGAAAAAACGCACCCGACTACGAAAAAAGGGCCCCATGGCGGGAAAAGTCAAAAGGAAAGAACGCACCCTAGAAAAAATGCACCGGCGAAAAAAGGGCCCCACTTGTGTAAAAACGCTTAGAGACTATGAAAAAACGCACCTGCCTATGAAAAAAGGGCCCCAAGTCTATCAGCAGTACGTAACTGAACGAAGTAGGTTAACAAAAGACATTTAAACTACTCCAAACCAAACATATAGATAATAATGATGTTCTTACCCTCACCAATATCATGCTCCGGAGCTCAGTCCGTTAAATGAGCGATTGATTGTAAGCTTATTTAAGCATAAAATACATTAAAGTTACTCTATTGCATTTTTAAGACTATTTCTAACGGTTTAAATAAGTTTTGAAAAAAAATTAATTTACAAAAAAATTGTGACAAAATAATCTATGGCATCACTCTTAAATATTTATGAATTTAGATAAAAAATAGGAAGGAGCTCCGGGGGTTCTTCCGGAGCTCCTAAAAACGAAGCTCCACTCCGGGGTCCGGGGTCCGGGGCTTGGAGGTCCGGGGCACATCACTAATAGATGGAGTGATTTAAAACATATTTCGAGCTTAATCCGGTAAGGACGTGGTGCCTGAATTGGGAAAAATGGTTTTTACCCGCCTCCATCGGAAATTTCGCTACCTCCTATCTGCCTCCACCCTGCCTCCTACCTGCCTCCTAACCTGTATATACTTCAACATAGAAGGCCGGGTCACCTGCCTCCGAGGCAGATTTACCTGCCTCTACGCTGCCTCCTACCTTCCTCATGCTGCCTCCGAGGTAGTTTTACCTGCCTCCAATCTTTCGGAGGCATGTTTAAGAGCCGTCCTTACCGGGATAAAAGAGCTTCGAATCGCTCATTTAAGTTCAGAGCATGCTGTTAGAGGCTAGCTACTCAGTCACTAACAATGGAGACGTTCCACTAAACGCGTGTGAATTACGTGCTATGTTAGCTCGTTAAAACTTAAAAGCAATCTTTTAATTTTTATAGTTTTTCTTGAGAAATATAATTGTTTTCCTCGTTTTGAAGAAAAAGCTGAATACGACCGTTGTTTAGATACTACTAATAAAAAGAGTAACATTTCTAAAATTAAGGGTGCTATTTAGTATTTAATCAAAACACAGCAATTTGACGTCATTGATTCGAATTCACAAAAGTTCGGAAAGGACTGAGAATAAAAATTTCGTCTTGACTTCTAGTTCTGTTATATGTCAAATGGTTTATGTCGTATTTGACACGAACAAAATACACCGTTTATATGCAGTTTGGCTTCAGCCTCTTTTTTTTCAATGGACTAAACATTCTCCACAAGATTTGCGGCACACATTTCTAATAGTTTTCCTTCGACAACCGCCAAAGATCCGTCGCCATACGCATCGAGCGTTGAAGTCTACACAGGGTAATCCTGTCGATTTGACAATTTCTTCCAGCGGAGTCGTTGTTTGTATTGGCTTACCCCTAACAAGCGTGGATAAGTCAACTGGAGATTTTGTCAGTTTCAAAAACGTCCAAATCCCATTCGAATTTGTTCTTGGTGGTTTTGTCAGCCCTGAAACATTTTTTTTTTCATTTTAAATTTTTTACAAAGAATGATACTTTCATTATATTGCGATATAACTGCGCTAAAAACTGTCGAAATTTTGTGACATCAAAGCTGTTTTACACTGTGCCCAAATTGTCGTGAGAAACTAATCTCTTTTCCACTCATAGAATTGACAGGATCGTGTAATAAACAAAATGTACCACACATTACATGGTTACCATTGTCAAAAACAATCAGAAGATCACATCATTAAATTAAAATTGTGATTTATTTCTGCTATAGGCACCTTGCACTGGAACTCGGTTTATACATGAAGTATGCAATATATATATAAGTGTCACCATAATGGATAATTACCTATCTCCTACTTATCTTTTGTAGTATGCAGATAAACCCTCGAAAGCGCGCGAAATTTCGATCGGTTGGGGGGTTTTTGGTGTTTTGTGTGGGCTTGTTTCGTTTTTTTTTTTTTTTTTTGTTTTTTTTTTTTTTTTTTTTTTTTTTTTTGTTTTTTTTTTTTTTTTTTTGCTTTTTTGTACTTTTTTTTCTTTTTTTGCTTTTTTTCTTTTTTTTTTTTTTTTTTTTTGTTTCTTCTTTTTTTTTTTTTGTTTATTTTTTTTGCTTTTGTTGTTTTTTTTTTTTTTGTGTGGTTGTTGCTTTCTTTTCTTTTTTGTTTGGTTTGTGTTCTGCTTGTTTTCTTGCTTGTTTTTTTTTTTTTTGTTGTGGTCTTTTTTTTGTGGTGTTGGGGGGTTTTGCTTTCTGTTTGTCGCTGTGCGTTTTTGCTTGTTTTTTGCTGCTTGGGCGGTTTCTTCTGTTGGTCCGCTTCTCTCGCTTTGTTTTTTGGTTCTTTTTGGCGCTGGTTGGCCTTTTGGTGTCTCGTTTTTTTTTTGTTTTTTTTGCTCTCCTTCAACGACGTCCTTATTTTAACGGGGTCCTTAGTTTAACTGGCCCCTCAAACCTCTAAGGGGTCCCTTAGATAAGGGGGTCCTTATCTGTGGTTGCTCAAAACAATTTAACAGACCGCTTATCTAAGGGGCCCCTTAAATATTTAAGGAACCCCTTATTTCACGCATTCTTCTGTTTATCGCGCGTATTGAACACATTAGTCTGTTTATTATGCGTCAAAAACAGTTGATCTTGTAGTTTAATTATAACAACAAAAAAAGATCGTAAAACAAGGGAAACAATTTTTATTAAAATTTATTCTTGTATGCTTACCGAAGTTTACGCGGAGCATCACAGCAATATAATCGATAAGTTAATCGGCAAATATATTTTGGAAGTCGCAACCCTATTTTTATACTAATTTCGTGAACAGTTAAAGAATAATCCCATAGTTTATTTTGTGAAAACATACAAACAAACAAATTCGTGTGTTTTTGTCGAAGTTTACACCAGAGCATATGCTTACCAGTTGAAAAAATACAGGGGAAAAACTCGTACAAAAATTATCGAATTATATTTACGCTATTTTAAGAATACAAAATTTTGAAAAAAAAAACAGTTGAACGATGAAAATCAATTTAAAATTATCTAAATTTTCAGTTTTTTTTTACAATTAATAATTTATGATTAAGCTCTCTGTCTGTCAGTTATTATAAGTGATGTTTTTTTACCCTTCAATATCATGCTACGGAGCTCTGGCCACAGGCCAGCTAAAGCGAACAGAGCTTCTGAGCTCTAAAGCTCCGCCTCCTTAATGAGCGAATGAGCGAGTTTAAATTTATTTTAAAAAAATATAGTTTACAAACAATTTTTGCAAAATAATCTGTGGCATTACTTTTAATATTCTCATAAAATTAGTAAAAAAAACTGCACGGAGCTCCGTAGCTCCAAAGGTTTCTCCGGAGCTCCAGGAGTTGCTTCAGATCACAGGGGAACAACACTACAAATCTCACAATATTATAAAAACTAGTGATGTTTTCCAAAGCCCCGAATTCCATAAATAATTTAACTTTTTTTTTCAAAACTAGTCACAAACGATAAAAATAGCCCTAAAATTGCCGATAAATAATTTGACATACACATTTCCAGCTTAAACAAGCTTTAAAAATCACTCATTTAACCTTTTGGGATTTTTTTATTCAAAAAACGCTACAAATCCGCAGATGGTGTTTTACGTTAGTGCTGCAGTGTCTTAAACTCCACGTCTCGACGGTGAGCGGGGCGGAGTTTAGCACTGAGCAGCGGTGACGCGGAGTGCGTTCTGCGGATTTGCAGCCGAAAGCATCCCAAAGAGTTAAGATGCGTACCTTCGGAGCTCCCTACGCTTTGAAAGGCCGAAATTCCTGAGTATTATATTGAATAGTAGGAACATCACTAATCATTTCTTTAATAGATTGGTGAGCATTGTTTTTAATGAAGGATAACGACAGTAATTCTGATGTACATAAAGGTCCCGAGAAGAATTTTAAAAGAATTGCATATGACGTTTGATTAACAGATAAATAATGGGAGAAAAACTATTGACAACATACTGGTTTTATGTGTGTGATGATGAGCGATTTTTTTGATTAATTTTTTGCTTTTTTTAATTTTACATTACTTTTTTTTTAAATATCTTATAATTAGTAATTATAATAATTCTGTTAGGTTTTGTTTATTAAAATAAATAAAAAATCAATCAAAAAAGTCACATATCATAACACACATAAAACCAGTATGTTGTCTATACTTTTTTCCAATTATTTATCTGTTAATCAAAAGTAATATGCAATTCTTTTATAATTGTTTTCGGGACCTTGATGTACATCAGGATTACTGTCGTGATCCTTCATGGTAATTTGATAAATTTATCGACTTTAGCAGCTAAAAATTTAGAAAATAAATAGACAGATCTGCTGACCGTTAAATTGAGTTCGTGAAGGTGAAACCTGCTTGCTATACTAAAAAAAAAACACGACTCTTAGTTACAAAACTATAGATACATGAATTTCCGAACTAAAGGATTTGTTTCTTTTGTGCTTTAAATACGAAGAAAAGTATCTTTTCGAAATCTAAAATTGGAAAAAAGTTTTCACCACAGTTATGTCCCACCGGATTTAATTTTGTTGAATTATCTCGTAATATTTGTTTTTAAATAATATAAAAGAAATAAACATTTCGGTCATTGCGCGATTCACACAAAACGCTGAAATAGAGGTCCCTTAAAAAGATAAGGTAACTACGGAGTTACCTTATTTTTGCCACCTTATCTCGCGAATTTGAGGGGGTCCCTTATCTTTCAGCAACCGAATTTTTTCGAACCGCCCACTTACCTTAAATTTAAGGGGGCCCCTTAAAATAAGGACCCCCTTTAGACTTTTGAACAACCGGCCCCTGGAGCTTCAGAGCTCCGGAGACTGTAAATCACAAAAAAGGCAAGACTCCGGAGCTTTAGAGCTCCAGGGTTAGTGTTCAGTATTATTAATAAATGGTTTTGCAAAAAATAATTTTAAGTAATTTCGTATGTTTTTCTAAATTCGCATTTTTTATAATTTTTTAATTATTTTTTTTAACCTTGATGTGGTAGTGAGTTTCACATACCCCCTCTAAAACGCTGGTGACTGGGTTAAATAGTGCAGAAATATTATCTGAAATTTAGCACCATTGGCACGTTAAATTTAGCACCATTGCTAAGTTATTTAAAATAAAATATTAGGATGTTACCGAGAAAAAAAAAACTTTCGTTTGTAGTATTGAGGCTTCGATGGCATTCAAATTTAGACAGAGAATTCCGGCTTTACGAAATATACAGACATTATTCAATTTTACATGTGAAAAAAACATTAAATGGTTAATTATTCAATAAAAAAATAATTTTAAAAAAATGAATAATTTAACTAGAAAATTTAAAATGAGCTATTTAATTTTGCTAATGTTTTAATTTTTTAATTGCTTTGTTGATAAGTTTTATTACATATAGCAGCAAATCATCGGGGTTAGTCAAGTAAACATTGAGAATCAGTAAGATTTCAGCAAAAATAATCGCATAAATTCAGCCAATTATAATCCATTGATTTTCTGCTGAAAGGAAGTTTTTTTACATTGTAGTTATTGGTGGTTTAATCAGTGCTTTGCTGTTTCTGCAAATTTAAATGGTCCCTATATTCAAGGCTGTAATGGAAATAATGGAATTCAGTGGAACACTTGGAAAGATGTCGGCTACTCCTATTTTTATGCAGAAATGTCTGTTATTCCCGCATAACGCATTGTATTTTTTATTGCAATTTTTTATTTTTTTACAATTTATGTATATTTATTGTTTTAAATAAATAAAAATACTTTTAAACAATTTTTGTTTGTAAGAGGTATTATTTTTACATTGCGGAATATCAGAAAAAATAAGGCGTTTCAAGCCTGTTTATGATAAAAAAAGTGTGGATACATTTCTGTAAATAGTGTTTACTGAACGCAAAAATCATATCGATTTTGTTACATAGTTTGTGTGTACATAGTTTGGAGATCTCAAGACAGATATTTTTACTCGCTACCGTTACATCGTTTTTGAGGGGGCCTAAAACCACTCGTAAAAAAAAAATTAAAGCGGGAATTTAAAAAATCTTACAAATAAATAGAATCGAAGAAATACTACAAAACAAGTTTGTACTTAAGGTTTTGCTTCTAAAACCAGTCACAACTTAAAAAAGCTTTGATAAACAAACATAATTTGAAAATAAATTTTAATGTAAAAAAATATTAATGCATCTCTTAAAACATA
Source organism: Microlaimidae sp. YZB2_3 (assembly GCA_030248175.1). NCBI lineage: Eukaryota > Metazoa > Nematoda > Chromadorea > Desmodorida > Microlaimidae > Microlaimidae sp. YZB2_3. Next base: position 28,206 of record JASAMX010019706.1, on the reverse strand, counting down.
AAACCGCGGCTACGTAGTAGTAGTTGTCATTTTATATTATAATTTGGAAAATATTTTCGAGATGAGTGACACTGTGGAGTGGAGACAGTAAACAGTTAATCGAAAATTCACAAGATTTCTTTTACATTTATTAAGTTAGCCGGGAACCATTTTTGCAAGATTTGTTAACCCAAAAATCGTTGCGACCAATCCATACTGTTCCATAGCATTTACAATTCAATCATGTATCATCATTCAAACAACCTTCAATCAAGTGCAAGTGACAGACAACGCGTTCCACTAGAATGAAAAGTGCTTTTTGCGAGTGTGCATTTCCGCAAGTTAATCAAAAAGTAAATCAAAAAAGAAAAAAAAACAAAACATTATAGCATCAACTAAAATATTAAATGCGTATGAAGTTATGAAAAAAAATATATGATATTAGGTTAAAATGAATATTGATTAAAAATACATATTGTTCCTTATTTTATATGTTTTTATTAATACCTAAAAGCATACGGTAAAATAAATAATCAAAAGGAAAAGGTGTGCTCTATCTGCATCCCTCTAGGTTTTATCTATTTCCAGGCAAATCACTTCTTATTGAACTTTTTAAAAACAACATGAAGAATATTAAAAATATAAAATAATTAACAAAATTTAGATAAAAAACTAAAAAAAAATATTTCATCTTCGCACACGTGTAAACAGCATACAAAATGATAAAGCGATAGACCATTCAGACTCTAAAGCTTGGTTCACACTGAGGTGGCAATGCCACCGGTGGGAATGCCACCGCCACCGGTGGGAATGCCACCGATGGCATTTCCACCGCTAGGTTCACACTGGAGTGGCATTGCCACCCGCGTGTAGAGCTAGAAAATATCGGTAGCTTTTTTTTACTTTTTACTGTTTTTTTACTTTTTACTCTTTTTCATTATTTCCCATCTGTTTGTCTGGTTAATTCTGTCTATGTATGTTTTTTCTCGCTTGTAATAAAGTTCCGGACGGTTTTGAACTTGATCAGAAGTTCATCCGAATCACTAGCCATATTTTCTAACGTTTTATTTTTGAAAAGTATTGTGGTCGCAAAAACATTAGCAAACTTAAAAGTTTTCTTTTTAATTAATATAGGTAAACGATTTTGTATTTATATTTTTTTAATAACTCTGTTTTTAGATTGTTTACTCTTTTAACCTAAAGCCGCGCAATAAATTATATTCGAAACTGTGCAGCAGAAAAATTTAAAAACCTTTTATTAATGCATAAAAAATTGCAAATTCATATTCAAGCACTTTTCCATGCTATGTATGTACGTGTGTAAAATTCGCAAAAACTACTTAAAATTTTTTTTTTCATAAAAGATCATTTGTTTTGTTTGTTTTGCTAAACACGGTTTTGCTATATAATTTTTTCATTTATGCAATTTACGCGTTTTCACGCTTTTCTATTTACACCGCAATATTGTTTGCCAGTTTTGCTTATACAATGAAAGCGTTTATGTAAAAACTGTAATATTTTTATTGATTTTTTTAAAAATGCGTGCGTTCCCATGCGTTTTTTTCTTGAGAGAGCTGCCATCGATGAGGGAGTTGTGGATCGAACACAACAGCGGTGGCATTGCCACCGCAAGGTGGCATTCCCACCTCAGTGTGAACACGTCATATGTTTAACGTTGGACACAACAGCGGTGGCAATGCTACCTCGCGGTGGCAATGCCACCGGTGGCATTGCCACCTCAGTGTGAACCGGGCTTAAAACCTTGGCCGGAATTCGCAAAACGAGGTATGAATGAATGAAAAATGTTTATTGTACACGTTACATTAGTAACAAATAAGTACAGTGTTTAAAAAATATATGAATCTAAAAAAGGTAACACAATATCAAAAAACGAATTATATCAAATATTAACATAAATCGAGAGAAAAAAACATGTAAATAAAGTTAGTCAATGTAAAGGTTGCAAAGGTTTCTAAAAATTTTAAGATTCACCAAGGTGAAATTCAAATTAAAAACACAAAACAGGTATTATAAAATTCATATAAGATGGCTATTTAAACGTTTAGTAAACATAGCAAGTGATTTTGATAAAAAAAACACTAGCAGGCAATGAATTCCAGGCATTGATTACGCGATTTACAAAAAAATATTTTGCTCCGTCAAGTTTATATTTTGAACCCACAATTTTAACCCCGTTACTTCTAGTGGGAGTATCTTTATTTACAACAAAAAAAGTTTTTTGTTGAATATCTACTAATCCATTTGTTATTTTGAAAAACATCTTTAAGTCTGTTTTTAATCGGCGAGTTTCTAGTTTTTCCAGACCTAAATTTGCTATTCTAGTCTCATAATCAACATTTAGAAAAGAGCATCTTAAGTACAACCTTTTTGTAAATGTTTTTTGTACATTTTCAATGCAATTGATGTCTTTTTGATAAAACAGTGAACAAACATAGAATTCAAATTTGACAAGTGGGCGAATGTAAACTTTGTAGGCTTTTAGCAGCAATGCCATATTTTTTGTATTAAAACATCGAAAAAGAATACCTATTCTGTTTAAAGCTTTTGCCAAGATTTCTGAAGAGTATATAGAGAATTTAAGATCTTTTGATATTGTAATTCCTAAATCTTTTATGACAGAGGTTGATTTAATATTTATATTATCAAGAGTGTAATTAGCATCAGAATTATTTGCTCCAACTGCCAAAACACCGCATTTTTCAATGGCAACGTTAAATTGCCAGTCAGAAGACCAATTGCAAAAATTATTTAACGAAAGTTGGAAATCATTTTTTTGTAAAAAGTTTTCATAAGCTATATACATTTTGGCGTCGTCAGCAAATAATTTAATGTTTGAATCAGGCCCTAAAGATTCTGGCAAATCATATATGTACAAACTAAATAAAAGAGGTCCCAGCACGCTTCCTTGAGGAACGCCGCTGCTAACATATGCAAAATCAGAATAAAAATAGTTTTCCTCATTACTTAAGGAAAATTCGTCTTTATCAATAATTACACGTTGACGTCTTAAAGATAAAAAATCCTGAAGCCAGGTAAAAAGTTCATAACCATTTCCGTAAGGTTTTAATTTGTGCAATAGTTATGGATGACTAACTGTGTCAAAGGCCTTTGAAAAATCAATCTACATAACGTCTACCAATTTTTTAGCCTCCAAAGCAGTTATCCAATCCGTAAGTGTGGCTAGTAATTGCAAACCTACAGATCTTCCTGAAAGAAATCTATACTGTTCTTTTGTTATTAGGTTATTTTTTCGTAAATACTCCCGTATAGTATCAAATATAATACTTTTGATAGTTTTGCAACATATTGTTGTTAAAGAAATATCTCTATAATTTTTAAACTAGCAATATTTTTTTTTAAAATGGGACGAATAAAAGCATCATTCCAAACTAAAGGAAGTTTTCCAGTTTGCATAGATAGTTCAAAGATGCGCGCTAAAGGACAGGCTAAGAGATCACTAAGTTCAGATAAATAATAGGAAGGAATGTCATCAGGTGTTTTGGAAAATTTTTTTGGAAGACTTTTTAATTTTTTGGCAACTTCCGACACAGGAAACAAGACGTTGTATAAACCTATGTTTTCAGGGACTTGAGTTGGAAAATACGGCAATATATTGTTGTCTTTAGTGAAAACGCTACAAAAATAATCATTAAATAATTGACATTTTTCTTGGGAGTCGAGGCAAAAACTACCATCGGACCTTTTAATTGGTCCAATTTTGGATGAACCATTTTTATACTTTTTGCTGGCTTGCTTGTAAAATCTACATATGTCCCCACTACCTAAGGTTTCAGCTTCTATTTTTTCTTGAAACGCATTTAAAGCATGCTTTATCATTTAGCACAAGCTTTATAATCAGTTTTAGCAAATTCTGAAATTTTTGATAACCAATAAAGTTTTTTTTTTTTCCTTACTAGATCTAGTATATGACGCGGATAACAAAACTTTTTGTCAGAAATAATTTTTGTAGGAACAAAAGTGGCAATACATTTTTTTATTAATACTAACAAATTTGCTATATAAATCATTAACGTTATTCGACTCAGCTATAATTCTTTCCCAATTTACAGAATTTAGAAAATTTTGAATTTTAGAATAATCGACAGAAAGAAAATCGCGAATGACTCGTTTGTTATTTGTTTTATTTGAAACAGAAAAGTTAACGCGAAATAAAATTAAAATATGGTCGCATGTATACAAAAATGGCTCATCAGATTGTATGTCACATGGTATGTCAGTTTGATTTGAAAATAGTAAATCTAATATATTATCACTGTTATGGGTTTTAAAATGGACAAATTGAAAAAGTCCACACTCGCTTATAGAATTAAAAAATATTTCATGCAAAACGTTGTTATTTGTAACTGAAAGAATACTCCAGTCAATATTTGGAAAGTTATAGTCCCCAATAAAGATACAAGGATAATTCAAAGAAACCAAACTGACATTTAATTCAGAAAGGAGAAAAATTTTTTTAATTTTGTCATTGTGAGAAGCATAACTAGGCGTACGGTATTGACAGACAACTCTTAGAGTGTCTTTTAATCCTATGATGTCAATTGCAACACTTTCAAGGCTTGCAAACCTATTATTTACTTTTACAAAAGAAACTTTAAAATTAGATTTAACTATAATTGCAACCCCACCGCCATGTTTTCCAACTCGATCACACCTGTTCATTTTATATAAGTTATTACACGATAACAAAAAATCTAAATAAGTGGCATCAAGCCAAGTTTCAGAAATACCAACTAAATCAAAATTTTGCTCAGAAAGAAGCGCAAGTAATTCATTAATTTTATTTCCTAAACTGCAGGGCATTAAAATACTTAAACAATAAACTTTGCAACGCGCTAACTATCCTGTAATTTTGATTGACTGCGTGTTTGAGGCTTAGAATGAACTGGTTTGGCGCTGGTAGAACCTGTGAAGTTTTTTGGTATCACAACCCAATCAGTAGGCGAACTTCCTTGGCGCAAGACCTAGTGACTGTTTGACCCAAGACTGTTCCTTTCACGATAAATAGCAGAAATGTGCTTCCGTTCTAAAAGGGTGTAGCTGGGTCTGATATACACTCCAGAAAAATGGTGATAACTTCGAAGGACCCTGCTGTTGTTCACAATTTCCTTGCAATCCGCCGATCTTTCCATTCGAATTTTAAGCTGTCAGTTTGATGATCTTTCACTGGGTTTTCCCAACCAAAAAACTTCAAGCAGTTTCGGCGGTAGTCGGCCTAAAACAGCGAAAAGAATCCCGTAAATTCCCATCAAAATATTATTTGAAGCTACTTCCGGGACCCCCTTAAAAACAATTTTTTGACGATTTTGACGCTTTTGCTCTTTAAAAGGCTCGCCATTTTCAGTTTCTGGCTCAGAATCGGTAACGACACTGCAGGAATCAATGGACTGACAATCCGCTTCTTCCAGCAGGCTGATATGGCTCTTAAGCCTGGCAACTTATTGCAGGAGAGTACCGATTTGCTCGCAGCACACAGAGCAGGCCAGAACGACAGCAGGCGAAATTTTAGCATAGGTTTGATCTGTTAACCCGGTACACTTGATATGAAACGGGTGAAGGCAGAACTTGCAGTTATCAGTCTTGTCTCCAGGTCTCACTGTCACTTTGCAAATCCCACAAGGTGCCATTACTTTTTAAAAGATGCGTAAAAAAAAAAAGTTTTTTTAAGTGCAGAGCAGAACACCTTGAGAAGACGCATATAAAGACGCACCTGGAGAAGACAAAGAATAAAAAAATGTCGGAAGGACAAGATTAATGTGTCCAATAGAAAAGAATCCGTACACAGTATGAATTAATTCCGAAAATTAAAAAAGTTAAAAACATAGATATATCCACAGTTTCGCAATTTAAATAAAGAGTTAATAAAGAAAAATCACCAGTAAATTTTAGGGATTCCAATGAAGTTTATTTGATTTCAAACTATAGATTATAAAAATTCAAAAAAAAAGTTTTATGGAGCGGGTAGAAAAAGCGACCACCTGGTACGTCGCGATTTAAAGAAAAAAAGTAAATTTAAGTAATTTGATAAATAATTATTAAAATACAGGTTTCGATCTTTATTATATTACTGCTTTGTTAAAAAATTTCAATGATTTTATTGTTAAATAGTCGATTAAATACTGCATTATCGAGGTCAACTAGATTTTATTTGCCCATTTTTTATAGTCAAACAGTAAACTTTTTTTGCTGTTTATAATAAATTCCACATTTTGAGACTTTTATCCATCGTAAAAGTGTTTAATATAGGAGTTTGATATCATCTTTCTAAAAAAACTTTAAAAAATTTGCCAAAACAAGTGAACATGTTTTATTAATCAAAAACTCATATTCTCTGAAAATACCTTTTTATTTTAAACTAAAGTTTAGTTTGTGAATAATAAAGGAACCGACAAAAGGTTTCGCCAAGACAAAATTCGAAAATAAAAAACTATTCTCTTTAACCCCAATAAAATTTTAATACTAATATAAAAATTACGCTATCAAACTTATTTAATTTGACCTGCTATTAGAATAATATTAGTACTTCTCGCTGTATTTCAATTATTGGAAATTTGGAAAAAAATTAAAGTTTTTCCTTTTTTTTTCGTTTTTTTTTAATTTTTTTTTGAAAATTACCACTTTCTTAAAAAAACATTTATTTTTTTAGTTTATTTACACAAAAAAACAAATTTAAGTTTTAAAATAATAATCAAAAAATACTAGATTATATATATTATATGCATCATTAGACGTTCTTTCAAACTTTGCAAGAAAAATTTTTTACTTTCCATACGGATTTCGAGAAAAATGCTAAATATTCTAAAGTTTTTGTTTTTGTTTTATATTGTTATATTTTTTTAAATTTAGTATATAATTGAAATACGTTAAAAAATTTTTTGTTTAGATGTGGACTTCTAAGTTGGACATGTTTGGACTATAGGAAGTAAGTAATCTGGTTTGTGCAGTTGCTTGCCACTGAATAAAAAAATTACACCCTGTTATGACAATGATTATTTTGTTAATACAGTGAACTAATTGCACAACAAAGCTGTTGTATTCTTTTAGTCTGATGGCATAACAATCTTTGATAAGCGTGAAATTGCCAGTGCCACTTCTACTATATTTGAAGTTTATCTTTTTATATATATAAAATAACTATTTGAAAAAAATGGTAATTTCTTTCTGGTGAAGGATTGCCGTGGCATGATTTTTTCATTGTTATTGCATCAGAATATAGGAAAACTACACCTTTTTTGTGTAATTAGTTAATTGTATTCACGAATAATTTTCATAATGATAGAATTTTTTTATTCAGTTAGCAACTGCACAATCCCAGATACTTATTTATTTCCTATAATTTATTTATGACCATTTCATACTTCATACTAGTCTACATGCTCTCTGTCTAAACATAAGTTGGCTAAGGGAGAAATCAGTTTTTTTGTGCTTATTTTTTATTAAGCATGTTTTTCACGCAAAATATATCTCAAGAGACATAAAAAAGTATAAAAAATACTCTCTTACTTTAAATAAGCTTTATTTAGCCCTGTATAGTGATCGAACGGGGCCCCGGCCCCGGCTTGCCCCAGCACTTTTTTTCTACCCCAGCCCCATCCCCGGCCCCGGCCCCGGCAAACGCAATTTTCTCTACCCCAGCCCCGGCCCCGGCCCTGGCTGTCAAATCAACCGGGGCAAACCGGGGTAAGGACCCCTAAGAATACAAATTTTAGAGCAGTTTTTACAATTTTAGACAGTGATAAATATATAAAATTTTATTTAAAGAGCTAATGTAATCGCTTTAATATGAGGATATTTCTCATTTGGTAGTTGGCTATTACCAAATTATTTGGTAACTTCATGTTACCAAATATTTAGTAATGGTTTACCAAATAATTAGTAGTGTGTACCAAGTAAAAGGTAAAGTGTGAAAAATTTACCAAATAATTAGTAGACTAGGGTGTACCAAATAATTCGTTAAAGTTACGAAAATTTTGTAGTTACTACCAAAAAAATAATTATTTGATATTATTGATTTTAACGCGTCAGTTTACTATACTGACTGTTCACGAAACAAAGTCTTATTCTTTGAGAAACAATTTTTTATGCTGCCTTCTATACTGCAAAATATAAATTGCAAAAACAAAACCAAAAATGTTTCGGTCAAACGTGAAAAACTTAAATTTTAAAGAAAAGAACATGGAAAGCATTATTTAACTTAAATGGTTTCAATCGCTTTGTTGTCACTCGTCTGCTACCCATTTTTCAATGATGCTATTTTATTTTGTACCAAATTGCTGAAGAATTAGTGTAAAATTTATTTTTGGACAACTACAACCGGTAAGACAGGTATAAAATTTGTGCTATATAAAATCAACGAGTTCTGAATGCAATTTTTTTGCAAACTAAATATATTCGCGATATATTTTGAAATATAAGTATTTAAAAATAAAATCATGTTGTTGTTACGTCTGTCTTTAATTAATTTATTCGATGTAACTTTCCTAAATGTCAAAAATTATTTTTGTCAAAAAATAGAACAAATTTAAAAATTTTTATTTTTCTATTTTTTTAATTTGAATGTTATCGATACTTTCAATTGTGTATTAATCGATAAAATTTAATTTTTAAACTATATAGATTTTAAACCTAACAAGACCGTCGAATTTATTTTAATGTATTACCATACCAAAAATGAAGCAAATTTATAGTTTTAAATATAATAATTTTTGCTTTAAATGAGTGCGGCGGTATTAATGCTCAATTAAAATAATTAAACGCCTTGAAATAATTTGTCTTGGACTAATCTAATAGTAATTTAATTTTCCTTTGCTCATATGGCTGAAGTAAATTTGACTGACTTTATAAAATTGTATCGGGATATGAGAGGACAAATTAAAAATGTGTTTGTATGACGCATAAAAAACGAATTGCTAATTAGAATTGTTTTTAAATCCCACCTTTTCAGAAAATACAAAAATTGTCAACAAATTTTTTATTCACCAAAACTTTTTAGATTTGAACAAAAAAGCTTTTTAAACAATATTAAATAGCGATAAAGTTAACATCTTGTTGTTAATTGGCCAAAAATTTCTATATTTAAACTATGGACATTTTTGGTGGACACTTTATAAACACAGTTTTTGGTATTCGATGCTGGGCTAACTGAAAAATTGTTCAATAAAAATTATGACTGTTGGCAGCATAACAACGTTTAAAAAATCAGTAAAAGCAATTTTATAGGAAAAAATCTTTTGGATTTAATAAAAACTATAGTTTGTTTTAAAATAATAGTTAATTTTTTTAAAGGTGCGGTACCGAGTCAAACTTTTTTCGTCAAAATATCTCCAGTGGTTCAGGAAATATGACTCTCCAAAAATGTTGTTTTTCGACAATTCTGTACTTAAAAGATTGCTAAATGGGTATTGAAATTTTAATTACAATATATGCACTCAAAAAAGCGGCTATTTTTTACTTTAATTTGATACCTTGATAGTTATAATTGGTGCAGTATTTGTCGAGATATTTCCTGTACAAAACCCGCGATTTTTTCGTTAAAAACACCAAACGACGGCAGTCATTTGATGAAGTTTGTCTAAGATTTTTGCCTACACTTCGTACAAAAAATCGTTGGTTTTGCGAAAAAAAGCGAAAAAATTTCTATATTTTGAGCACTATGCGACGATTTTATTAAAATCATGAATTTTTTTATTTCATCTGGCATTTAAACTTGGAATAAGACAAATATGTATTTAGTTTTGCAGAAAAAAGCTTCCTGTATTGTATGCATTGGACGACACATTTCGACACAAATATTAAGTTTGATAAACTATTAGACTATCATCCTCTTAAATATCACTAAAATGGGCCAACTAATGTTAATTAATGTTATTTTGTTTTCTAATTAGAAAAAAATTTTCTGGATTGTCTCGCGCTTTATATATAGTCCAATAAAAATATTTGGGATAATATAAATTTTTGAGACAAATTTATCCTGTTGATTTGTTGTAATTTCTACTAACTCGCTTGGTAATCAAAAATCAGTTTACCAAAAATTTAGTTAATGCATTACCAACTATTTTGTAAAAAAAAATTTAGCAACCAAACTTTTGGTAGGCACTAAGTAAATACCAAGATATTGGTATGAACTACCAATTTCTTGGTATTTGTTACCAAATGTATAGTTATTTGTTCATTTTGCCACAGAAAGTACCAAAAAGTTGGTAATTACCAGGATAGTGTTTTTCACGCATTTGCACATTTTTACACTATATTCAATTTTTTTCAACATATTCTAAATAAAAATTATACACATAGACTTTTTTTGGCCAGTTTATTTGATTTCAATTTAAGCAAAATACTTAGGTTTTTAAATAATTTGCCAACAATATTTATAATATAAAGGCCATATAACTTTAAAAAATTAAGGTTTTTATTTGCCAGCAAAACTGGGATATGGTTGTTTTTTGAAAGTATTGTAAAAATTTACTCAAAATCCAAGTTTATATAAACAAAATTCAGATTTAAGCAGTGTCATAGCAATCAAAACTCTAAATTTACAGTAAGAATTAATGGAGTTTAATACTATTATTATTATTTAGGCCACTAAAATCTCAGTTAAAGAAGCTCTTACAGCCTTAAATGGCAGAAGACAGTACTCGTTGAATTTTTATTGTGGTCAGGACACGGACAGAAGACCATTTTAAACCAGCACAGCTGAACCTCTCTGATACATATGTATATGTTGGTGTATTAGTGATGTTCCTACCCTCACGATCATGTTTTGGAGCCTCAGCCATTTTGGAGCCTCAGCCATTTGGAGCGAAGGGAGCTCCGGAGCTCCGCCACATAAATGAGCGAATATAGGCTTATTTAAATATTGAAATTCAATTAATTTAGTCTATTTGCTTTTTTAAGACTTTTTTTTATCGTTTTTATAAATTTAGTAAAAAAAAGTTGACAAATAATCCATAATTTACCTTTTCATTATTCATAACATTAGTTCAGAAATGAGGCGAAGCTTTAGGGAACATCACTAATATGTGTCATTGAAGTGACTTTGAAAACAAAAGAAGGAATGATCTAGCTGAAATTCAATTAATGGAGTGTACCAACATGGAATTATTTCGACCTACTGACTTTGGACTATTTTTTCCTGGCCTTGGATTATTATTTACCTGGGATTATTTTTTTTCCTGCATCAATTTAATACAATGAACTTAGTATACTATGCAACATTTTTCAGAGTTTTAAATAGTGTGCTGACATTGTACTTATGAATGAACAATGAATTATATCTGGCTGACCTCTTAAATTTGCATCGCAGAGATGAGCGGTCCATTTAAAAGTGTGCGGTTATGTCAATAAAAAAAGGAATTAAAACAAATTTTTTTTTTGAATTTCGGCCTTTTTAAAAAATATACAAAAATTAGTCAACTTGTTTCTTTAATAACTTAACTTTAAGATTTTGATTTGCTGAGTCGTATTTTGTCCCCGTCAATACAATTTACTATTGTTTTTTTTATTTTTTACGAAAAGATTGATCTTATACTATTTACTAAAAAATAGAAAATGTGATATTATTCTTTAAAATTAACCGTTTTGTTGAAAACCTTAAAATTGTTGTAATGTTAAAGAATCAATTCAATGCTGCAAATCATCAAAGTTAGCTAGGTTTTATTTGCCTATAGTCAAGTCGTTTAGTGAACCGACCCTTGTATTTACAGGTATTTTATATTAAAAAATTTAAAATCAATTTTAAAACAAGTTTATATAAACTTGGTTTTGCTTTTATCTAAACTTACTACCCTTACACTAAAATAAAATTTTTAGAAAATTAAAACTATTAATATGAACTAAATTGAAATTGAAATTTAATCTATTTAATTTTAATTTTTAAGTCTTACCAAAATAGAGATTTTTTAAGAATAAAAACATATTTCTGGTTTTTGAAAAACGCTCCTGACCTATTTGAATATGTTGCTTGCAAATTTTTGCAGAATAAGCTTAATTTGCTGAGTCGTAATTTGTCACCGTCAATGCAATTTCCTATTGTTTTTTTTATTTTTTATGAAAAGATAGATCTTACTATTTACTAAAAAATTTGTAAAATGTGATATATTTTTATTTATTCTTAAACCTATTTTTGTGTTAATTTTTATGTCTGTTGAATAAATAATTATATTATAATAAATTAAATTGAAGTCTTATGTACTATAACACATCATAAAAGTCTGTCAATTAATCATTTTTAAAAGAAATATAATAATTAAATGAAAATTTTACGTGGAGTTTCACTATATTCTCTTTTTAAAATTATTTCAATAAAAAATGGGACTGAAATCTTACAATACCGCTTAAGATTAAAATAGTGCTTAAAGCACCATATAATGCACTTAAAATAAACAATTACAATTGAAAATATAAAAAATTTGTACAAGTAACAAATTTTTTGGTATACAAAAAAGTAACAAAATTTTTGGTAAACAGAAAGTACCAATTATATGGTACTAATCAGAAATCTACCAAATTTTTGGTAACTATGCAGAATTCGTAACTTTTACCAAATACTTGGTAACGGTTACCAAATATTTTTTGAGTTGAGAATTTACCAAATAATTCGTAAATTTTTACCAATGATTTGGTAAAAATCTACCAAATGAAATGAGAGAGTATTCTTTTGGTTAGCCCCTTTGGAGCTATTTTTAGCCCCTTTTTTAGGCTGATAGCCCCAGAAAAGTTATTTACTACTTTTATTATGCTTTCGCTTTCGTTTCGCTTCGGCGTTCACTTTTTTGTCCTTACCGTAATAATGATGTACTGTCTGGGTTTTTTAATAAATGTAACATTATTATTATTATTATTTAAATTTGATTATTCAATTTACCACTGATTAACTGATAAAACAATAGAAAAATTGCAATTTGATTTTAAAAACAAAACATTGATTAGATAGAAATTTATCACCATAAAATATAAAATAATTTTGGCTTTAGGTAAATATTTCCACAACAACAATTTCCGCGGAAAACATTTCCGCAGCAGTATTTCCTCAGCATTTCCGCTGGAGATTATTTCCACTTCCACCCCGGGTCGACCCCCCTAGGACCCCCAATTTTTTTTTAAATTGCCGCAGCATGTCGAAATTTTCTAAAATTGCTTTTTTATTTTTAGTAGCAAAAAACCCGAAATATAAAGTAGGAAAATATTCCCTCGCAGAAATTTTTTCCGCAGAAATAATCTTCCAAATAAAATATTCTGTATTGCTACTGGTTTTTTATTAAATGCTGTTAAGTGAAAACTGTCCGGAGAGACCTTAAAACTTAAGTTTGAAGGTAGTAAGAAATCCTTGTTTGAAGACAATTTTTTTCTTTATTTTTCTAAAATTTGGAAGACGGTTAACCCCTTCCCCCTATTTTCTCCTTACCTCCCCATGTCCATGACTGGCTCTTACCACTACACTACAAATGTGTAACATTTTGTATGTAAGTTTATAATTCAGCAACAAAATAATTTATAAAAACACAGTATATCAATAACCGATTTTGTGTTGACTTGACATTTTTAAAATTTGAAAGTTTTTAAAACAAGTAGTTTTCATGATTTTTTTTAGACACCGATTTTGTGTTGACGACATGGTTTAAAATTGTGGGGTTTTTGGATAGATCGTTTTTACAATTTTTTAACTTTATACACAGCTTATTGTTTTGAATTTGGCTTCAGTTTGATTCTTTATCGTCGCCGCTATGGGAAAAGGTGCTAAACGCCAAAAAGTGGTTTTGAGAAAAACACCTTTTCAAAGGTTTCAAACATTGTTAAAAAATCCTTAAATTTAATTCAGAGCGCTTATAATTACAATACAACGTTTATAACCTATTTAAAAAACTTTACGCACACGAAGTTTCAAATAAAAAAAAGCATTAGCTTTAAAGATATAAGCCATGAAAGGACTTGGCATTTTGCCAGATGTCAACTGAGCTTACATGTATTACCAAAAACTTAAAACCAACAAAAAAAAATTTATTATGGATTTAGCCCTATATTTTTTGGCACCAATAACAAAAATTTAACTAATTACAACAACCAAATTATTCTCATTTTTTTATCTAGCATTGCAAAGTTAGTTTTTTAGTTAAGTTTTAGCAAAAATTCAGCGCTAAAAAATTAGCGTTTTAGCAAAAATTAACTCTTAAGTCTTTATTGCTTTTTTGTCTCCTGACAGTTTTTTTAGCAGGCTGAAATTTGTTTTGCTAGTTTTTTTGTATTATAGGATCGTGAAACTCACGGAGTGTTCAAAATCCTTTACGGATCATACTTTATTATATAAAGCAATCATCACAGTTGCTCTTTATTATTTTCTTGTTTTACTCTTATTTTACACATATTATATTATGGCATTTTGTAAAAAAATATATGACTCAGGCTCAGAATTGTTTTTTTTTAAACTTTTTATCTCAAATTGAAATTTAAGTTCTTAACTTAACAGACAAACAACATTCTGACTCAAATCAGGACCAAAACACCCTTTCGTCTTGTTTTTCCAGCTTTGGTCGGTGGCTTTGGTGGGTCTGTATGCTAAAAATGGATTGAGTTAACAAGAGTTAAATTTTCAGTCTCTTGCGAAAGAAATAAATTGGTCCCAAAACGAAAATTAATTGCATGAAATTCAAATTAAGTTTTTGAAGAAAAATTAATTGATCTCGAAACGAAAATTAATTGCATGAAAAAAAAATTTTACGAAGAAAAAAAAATTTTGCAAGCAAAAATTAGTTGTTTTGGAAAAAATAAAGAAATAAAGAAAAAATTAATTATCGAACAAAATAATTAATTAAAGAAGAAAAAAATAATTGTTAACGAATAAAAATACTAAACAGACGCCATATACGCCACTGTAGTTTTGTGCTTAATTTAGCCGGGTGGTTTCGGAAGCAACATCGAACAGAAACTGGACCATCCAATCGTTCACGTCAGCAAGCGGGACGCTTCCGCCTATTGCTTCTGGAAGAAGAAGAGACTACCGTCAGAGTTCGAATGGGAATTCGCCGCTCGAGGCGGTCTGAATGGTCAGTTGGAATTTATTTTAAGATTATCAAGCTATTTTTGTGGGGAGCTTATAGTTAAATAAGCGTTGGATTGTTAAAAAGAAGGTGCCAAGCCAGTGGGATTTCTAGGAGTTAGCAGGGATTTAAAAAAGAAATTTGAGAAAATTGATATTGATAAAACATACCTAAGCCTGGATTGTAAATAATTGTTTGGGCTCCAAATTTTTACTTTTGCTGTTCCAAGTTTACTAAATTTTCCGAGGGCTTCCTATACTTACAGCTCCAAAAACCCTATACCGCCAGATCTTGATTGATATTAATTATCATTCACCAGTAAAATCAAGGCGATTTCATAAAATCCTTTAAACGAAGACCTCGAAATGGGTAAACGCTGCGCACAGTGAAAACTCTGTCCACTATTTCTTTATAGTGTGTGTTTTTTTCGCGGGGATGTAAATTTTTAAAAATATGAACTGCAAACTAAATTTCAATAACTTGCTTGCACAGATAAAACCGTGTTTAAAAATACAATATCTCATTAAAAATACTAAGGAACTTAGAATATAAAACGCGAATTTTGACGCAACACATTTTCTCAAATAAATCTATCCAAACATATTTTTTTTAAAAAATTATTTTGAAGTTTGATTTTACTTAATTATATGTGACTTCAATCGCTTTAAAGGCTATGTAAACTTATTTAAAATTAAAAAAAATAAAATATTTATCATTGCCATATTAGGTTGAATATATTTATGCGGAAAGCAAAAAAGCAACATCAAAACTCAGTGCAAACAATGGGATATTTCTTTTTATTTTAATTTCGTTTAAATCAATGAATCAACTTCCTAATATTAAAAAACACGCCAAAATTTTTTATTACGTTTAATTTGAAATTAAAAATTATAATAAACAGAAGTTTAACTTAAAAAAATACCCTCTGGGAATCGAATTAGCGACCTCCTTTTTGTTTTGAAATGCAAAAGCTCTATCTATTGCCCCATCTAGATACTATGGATCGCGGGGTAAATTATATTTATATACCAACGACCTCACAAACTCGCAAACAGCCACAGTAAAATATATCAAGAGTTCGTTTTGAGAATTAAAAAAAGTAAAATTGCTTTATTTTTAAACTTGTAATGTTTAGCGTTTTATATTGTATTTTTTGCAGTCATTTTTAACGAAATTTAGTATTTTTATACTCAGTTTTAGCCGTGCAACTTTAAATTTTTGAAATTTAGGTTCTTTCCATACTTTCGTGAGAAGTCACCTCCCCGGGGAGAAAACACACACCATAAAGAAATAGTTGATAGCGGTAAAGATTTCCAAGATCGTTATTGATGATGGACGAAGAGTTTTCAACCAGGGGGGGTGAAATTGTTTTCTCTCCTCCTGACTTGTCTTAGCGCCCGCCCTTTCATAATCTGCATAGGGGAGATAAGCTTCAGATAATGCAAAAACAACAAGCCCTCGCCATTGGCTTTCACGTGAAAAATGAACTGCTACTGCGAGAATTTATTTTATAATCCTAACAAATATTATGTTAGTACAAATTAACCATATTGAGAATAACTCTGTTTGTTTCTGTTAGCACTTTCTGATGTACTGTGTATGCATGGTAAATAACAATTTCTTTATAATAATATGGCACCAAACGCTTATAAACACTATCATAGTATTTTAGCTTTGGAATACCCGTGGGGTGATAGTTATGAAATGGGAAGATGCAATTTGTGGCAAGGGCCATTCCCACTTAACGACACTGGTAGAGACGGATTCGTTGGTACGGCACCAATAAACGCTTTCAAACCACAAAATCGCTACGGTATGTATTAATTGTTACGAATAATATAAAAACATTGAAAAAATATTAAAGAAAATATATGCAGTAGCAACCAAATAACCAAATTAACAGAATAAGATAAAAAATGCTATCATCCCCATTAACTCTAAATGAATGTTATGAAGCTCTTAAATCAATGCCAAAAAATAAAACCCCAGGCACTGATGGACTAACAACCTAATTTTACTTAAAATTTTCGGACCAAATATCAGGACTTTTCTTTGAAGCGCTGGAAGAATCTACGTCTGAGACTAAAAAACTCACAAAAGAACAACGGAAAGGAATTCTTAAATTACTTCTTAAGCCATTTTGTAATCTACTAATTATTCCAAGTTGGAGACCACTAACGCTTTTATATGTAGACTACAAAATAATTAGCAAAGCTTTAGCAAACAGACTTAAGAAAATTATACTTTATCTAATTCATGAAGATCAAGCCGGGTTTATTAAAGTAAGATAATATAGGTGAACATATCAGACAAATTATCGATCTTATGGAATGGGGGGACGAAACACAACTAGAAGGTTATACGCTTTCTCTTGACACTGTAAAAGCATTTGACACACTAAATTGGAACTATTTACTTAAAACAATAGCATGCTATGGAATTCCACAAGATAATATAGCATGTATTAAACTTTTATGCACTGATGTTTCTACCACGGTCCTTAAATGGTTATACAACTCAATACTTCACCCTCGAACGTGGTGTGCGTCAAGGTGATCCAATAAGTCCATATTTGTTTATATAGAATAGAATTGTTGTCTATTGAAATCAGAAACGACTTCAAAATTGAAGGTACAATGTATATAAACATTAGCACATGAATATAAAATGCTGCAATTCGCTGACGATACAACACTTTTTTTGACGAATGAAAAATCCGTCAAAAAAGCTAGAAAAACAATAACTAATTTTGGAAGTTTTTCAGGGTTAAAACTGAACACAGATAAAACACAATGTACCGGAATAGGTAAATTTAAAACTTTAAATAACACAAGAGTTGATAAATTTATTGTGGTAACTAAGCCTATAAAAATTTTGAGAATAAATTTCGATCATAATAAAGAAAAAATAATTAAATTAAATGTGTTCAATAAATTAGAGAAAATACAAACATCCCTAAGTTCTTGGCATACTCGAGGTCTGACTTTAATTGGGCGTAGGGTAGTGCATTTAATTTTAAACACTTTTCCAAATTGGGCATTTTTGATTTTGGACTATATCTTTGGTAATCCTGGACGGAATACGACGTTTGATAGCTCAAATGAGAGCTATGTACAGCTAACACATATGTAGATGACTGTCGTGAGCTTTTTATTTGTTATGTTATAATATTTTCATGTGAATTTGTGTGATTTACAAAAAATAAAATTGTTACTCGTTTTTAGAAGATGGGTATTTCATGATTACGCAATAAATTGGTTTAAAAATTAAACTGTCCAGGTAAAATTTAGTCTATTTTCCGAATTTTTAGTCCCCGTGGTTCTACGTTGCGTCTGTGGTGAGCAATCGTAATAAAATAAAATAGTGTAATTTCAGCACACATATTGTTGTAGGTAAAAATGGGTTGAATTAAGTGGTCGGGTGTTAAATTATAGTTGTAAATAGTTAAAAGACAACGTTGAAATGTGTAGGGGTCATAGCACTGGACTTAAACTCGTTTAAGGAGGTCTTTTTAAAAAGTGCGGAAATTAAATGCACTTTTTTCCCAAATTTTGCTCATTTTGATACCATTTGGCATTTTAGCTGTAACTTTTTGCCAGTTAGGGTAGTGCATTTAATTTCGGCACTTTTTTGTTTTTCCAATGTAACTTTTCACAGTATGGCCCGATTTTCATGTTTGATAGCTCTTTTTTAAAATTTTTACTATACTGCGTTGCGTCATAAAAGTTTCACTGTACGAAAGTTGTTTCTTACTTAATTAAATTAGTTTTTAAAAAAAATGGAAAATTGTCGAAATTAAATATAATGCATTTAATTTCGGCACTCTACAAACAATCGATTGTTTCTCGGTCAAAAAATCCTCATTTTCAAAAATTTAAAAGCCTATCATTATCTCCAGACAATTTTCTTTAATTTAAGCATTACTTGTATTTCAACGTATAACTGGCAAAAAGTTACAGCTAAAATGCCAAATGGTATCAAAATGAGCAAAATTTAGGAAAAAGTGCATTTAACTTCGGCACTTTTTAAAAGGACTTCCTTGATCGAGTTTAAGTGCAGTGCTATGACCCCTACAAATTTCAACGTTGTCTTTTAACTATTTACAACTATAATTTAACACCATACCACTTATTCAACTCGTTTTTACCTACAGCAATATGTGTGCCGAAATGACACTATTTTATTTTCTAACGATTGCTCACCACAGACGCAACGTAGAACCACGGGGACTAAAAATTCGAAAATAGACTAAATTTTACCAGGACAGCATAATTTTTAACCCAATTTATTGCGTAATTATAAATTGCCCATGTTCTAAAAACGAGTAACAATTTTATTTTTTGTAAATCAGACAATTTCACATGAAAATATCATAACATAACAAATAAAAAGCTCGCGACAGTCCTCTACATATCATTAACTCTCATTTGAGCTATCAAACGTCGTATTCCGTCCAGAATTACCAAAGATATAGTCCAAAATCAAAAATGCCCAATTGGGAAAAGTACCGAAATTAAATGCACTACCCTACACGTTGAACAACAAGTAGAAGCTTAAATTAAAGAAAACTGTCTGGAGATAAGGATAGGCTTTTAGATTTTTGAAAATGATGTTTTTTTGCCCGAGAAACAATCGATTGTTTTTAAAATGCTGACATTAAATGCATACATTTAATTTCGGCAATTTTTCATTTTTAAAAAAACTGATTTAATTAAGTAAAAAAACAACTTTCCTACAAGGAAACTTTTATGACGCAACGCAGTATCGTAAAAGCTTTAAAATGAGCTATCAAACATGAACATCGGGCCATACAGTGAAAAGTTAAATTGGAAAAACGAAAAAGTGCCGAAATTAAATGCACTACCCTAACTGGCAAAAAGCAGCTAAAATGCCAAATGGTATCAAAATGAGCAGAATTTAGAAAAGTTACGTTCAACCACACTTTTAAAAGACCTTCTTAAACGAGTTTAAGTCCAGTGCTATGACCGCTACACATTCTCGACGTTGTCTTTTAACTATTTACAACTCTGGCGTAGCCAACCACTCATTCAAACCATTACCTACAACAATATGTGTGCTGAAATTACACTATTTTATTTTATTACGATTGCTCACCACAGACGCAACATTAAACACACAAATACTAAAAAATTAGGAAAATAAACTAAATTTTACCTGGACAGTTTAATTTTTAGAACCAATTTATTGCGTGAGTCATAAAAAATCCATCTTTTAGAAACGAGTAACAATTTTGTTTTTTGTAAATCACACAAGAATTCACATGAAAATATTATAACATAACAAATAAAAAGCTCACGACAGTCATCTACATATGTGTTAGCTGTACATAGCTCTCATTTGAGCTATCAATAGTAATATTGGTTACCGGATTCTCAGAAAATATAGTCAGCAAAATTAAAAATGCCGAGTTTGGAAAAGTGTTTAAAATTAAATGCACTACCCTACGCCCCGATAAAGTAAGAACCTAGAGTGTGCAAGAACTTAGAGATATTTGTCTTTTCTCTAATTTTATTGAACAGTTTTTAATTTAATTATTTTTCTTTTTATTATGATCTAAAATTTATTACGCAAAAATTTTTATAGGCTAAGTTACCACAATAAATTTATCAACTCTTGTGTTATTTAAAGTTTTAAATTTACCTATTTTTGGGTACATTGTGTTTTATACTGTTTTCAGTTTTAACCCTGAAAAACTTCCAAAATTAGTTATTGTTTTTCTTAGCTTTTTTGACGGATTTTTTAATTCATACGAAAAAAAAAGTGTTGTATAACGAAAACGAAATAAGCATTTTATATTCATGTGCTAATGTTTATATACATTGTACCTTCAATTTTGAAGTCGTTTCTGATTTCTAATAGACAACAATTCTATTCTATATAAACAAATATGGACTTATTGGATCACCTTGACGCACACCACGTTCGAGGGTGAAATATCGATTTTTATAACCATTTAAGGACCGTGGGCGTTAAAAACATCAGTGCATAAAAGTTTAAATCTCGTGCTATATTATACTTGTGGACTGTCCATAGCATGCTATTGTTTTAAGTAAATAGTTCCGATTTAGTGTGTAAAATGCTTTTACAGTGTCAAGAGAAAGCGTATAACCTTCTAGTTGTCGTCCCCCCATTCCATAAGATCGATAATTTGTCTGATATGTTCGCCTTGTTCTTCTTTTAATAAACCCCGGCTGGGTCTTCATCAATTAATAAAGTATAATTTTCTTACAGTATCTTTGCTAAAGCTTTGCTAGTCTTTGTAGTCTTGCATAAAAGCGTTCGTGGTCTGCAACTTGGAATAATTCAGTAATTACAAAATGGCTTAAGAAGTAATTTCGAGTTCCTTTTTGCCGTTGTTCTTTTGTGAGTTTTTACCGTCTCAGACGTAAATTCTTCCAGCGCTTGAAGAGAAAGTCCTTGATCCGTACAAAAATTTAACAAAATTCAGTACTAAGTCATAGAGCATGGGGTTTTATTTTTTGGTTGGTTTTAAAGCTTCATCCATTCGTTCCATTTAGAGTTAATGGGGATGATAGCATTTTTTATCTTATTTGTTAATTTGGTTATTTGCTAGTATTGCATATATTTTCTAATATTTTTTCGAATGTTTTTATATTCGTAACAATTAATACATACCGTAGCGATTTTGTGGTTTGAAAGCGTATTCATCATTTACAACAATCATCTACAGTGTCGTTAAGTGGGAATGGCCCTTGCCACCAATTGCATCTTCCATTTCATAACTATCATACCACGGGTATTCCAAAGCTAAAATACTGATCGTGTTTATAAGCGTTTGGTGCCATATTCTAAAATTGTTATTTACATCCTCACGATTATAGGGAAACCTTTAACAGACAAACAAGTTAAATCGTTTAATTCTACTAATATCTAAAGCTCTATAAAATAAATTCTCGCAGTAGCAGTTCATTTTCACGTGAAAGCCAATGGCGAGGGCTTGTTGTTTTTGCATTATCTGAAGCTTATCTCCCCTATGCAGATTATAAAAGGGCCGGCACTACGACCAGTAGGAGAGAAACAATTTGGCCCCCCTGGTTGAAAATTCTTCGTCCATCATAAATAACGATCTTGGAAATCTTTACCGCTATCAACTATTTCTTTATAATCTGTTTCTCCCCCGAATAACTATCACGAAAAAGTGGAAAAACTAATATCAAAAATTTAAAGTTCACGTAAACTTGTTTATAAAAATACTAAATTTCGCTAAAAATAATCCAAAAAATACAATATAAAACGCTAAACATAACAAATTTTAAAATAAAGCAATTTTACTTTTTTAATTCTCAAAACAAACTCTTAACTATTTATGTGGCTGTTTGCGAGTTTGTGAGGTCGTTGGTATATAAATATAATTACAATCCATATCGTATTAGATGGGGCAATAGATAAAGCTTTTTGCCTTTCAAAACAAAAAGGAGGTCGCTAATTCAATTATCCCAGAGGGTATTTTTTTTGGTAAAATTTCTGTTTATTATAATTTTTAATTTCAAATTAAACGTAATAAAAAATTTTGGCGTGTTTTTTAATATTAGGAAGTTGATTCATTGATTTAAACGAAATTAAAATAAAAAGAAATATCCCGGTGCTTTCACTTGAGTTTTGATGTTATTTTGCTTTTTTTAGTAAAGTGTATTTCAACATAATATGGCAATGATAAATATTTATTTTAATTTTAAATAAGTTTACATAGCCTTTAAAGCCAATTCAAAAGTCACATATAATTAAGTAAAATAAAACTTCAAGTGACTTAAAAAAATATGTTGCAATGGATTTATTTGGAGAGATGTGTTGCGTCAAAATTCACGTTTTATGTTAAGTTCCTTAGTATTTTAATTTTTAGTTATTGAGTTCAGCAAGTTTATTTTGAAATTTCGTTTGCAGTCATATTTTTAAAAATTTCAGAAGTCATTTTAACTTCGGCACTTTTTAAAGGACTTCCTAATAGAGAGAGTTTAAGTGCAGTGCTATGACCCCTACGAATTTAGACATTTCTATTTTAACTATTTACAACTATAATTTAACGCCATACCACTTATTCAACTCGTTTTTACCTACAGCAATATGTGTGCCGAAATGACACTATTTTATTTTTCTAACGAGATTATCACCACAGACGCAACGTAGAACCACGGGGACTAAAAATTCAAAATACGACTAAATTTTACCAGACGGCGTAAATTTTTAACGCAATTATTGGTAAGCATAAATTGCCATATTTTAGAAACAATTGAATAAGTGGTATGGTGTTAAATTATGATTGTAAATCATTAAAAGACAACGTTGAAATTTGGGGCATGGCACTGCACTTAATTCAATCAAGGAAGTTGCTTCAAAAGTAGAAGTTAAATGCACTTTTTCCTAAATTTTTAAAAATGTGAACTGCAAACTAAATTTTAAACGTTTAGCTTTAGTTGATAACTAAAAATTAAAAATACTAAGGAACTAAGAAAAATATCAAATTAATTTTAACGCCAACGTTTCTAAATAAATCTATAGGAACGTATTTAAAAAATTATTTAGAAGCATCTACTTTAATTATATGTGACTTAGATATAGCTTAAAGGCTATGTAAACTTATTTAAAATTAAAAAAAATAAAATATTTATCATTGCCATATTATGTTGGGAGAATATATTTATGCGGAAAGCAAAAAAGCAACATCAAAACTCGAAAACAATGGGATATTTCTTTCTTTAATTTCGTTTAAATCAATGAATCAACTTCCTAATATTAAAAAACACGCCAAAATTTTTTATTCGTTTAATTTGAAATTAAAAATTATAATAAACAGAAGTTTAACTTAAAAAAAAATACCCTCTGGAATCAAATTGCCAGCGACCTCCTTTTGTGTTTGGATCCAAACTTCTATCTATTTGTCCCATCTAGATACTATATCGATAGCAGGGTAAAATTGTATATACCAACGACCTCACAAACTCACAAACAGCCACAGTAAAATATATCAAGAGTTCGTTTAGAATTAAAAAAAGTAAAACTGCTTTTTTATTTTTTAAACTTGTAATGTTTAGCGTTTTATATTGTATTTTTTGCAGTCATTTTTAACGAAATTTAGTATTTTTATAAACAGTTTTTCACGTACAAGTTAAATTTTTGAAGAATTTCAGGTTTTTTCCATACTTTTCGTAAAAGTACACTCCGGAGAAAAACACACACCATAAAGAAATAGTTGATAAACGAAGTTCAAGATCGTTACTGATGATGGAAGAGTTTCAGACCACGAGAGTGAATTGTTTATCTCCCTCCTGACTTGTCTTAGGCGCACCTTTAATAAGTATCATCAGGGGAGATAAGCTTCAGATAATGCAAAAACAACAAGCCCTCGCCATTGGCTTTCACGTGAAAAATGAACTGCTACTGCGAGAATTTATTTTATCGTAACAAATATTATGTTCGTACAAAATTAACCATATTGAAGTAACTTGCTTGTTTATCTTAGCACTTTAGACTGTACTGTGTATGCATGGTAAATAACGATTTTCTTATAATAATAGTAAACACTTATGACACTAGTTTAGTATTTAGTTTGGAATACCGTGGGGTGATAGTTATGAAATGGGAAGATGCCAATTATAGAGGCCATTGCAGCTTAAGCAACCTGATAAGACGGATTCATTCACACCAACTGAAGCGCTTCAACCACAAAATCACTACGGTGATATGCTAATTCTACGAATAATATTGAAAACATTGAAAAAATATTAAAGAAAATATATGCAATAGCAACCAAATAACCAAATTAACAGAATAAGATAGAAAATATATCATTGCCATCACTCTTAAATGGAATGTTATGAAGCTCTTAAATCAATGCCAAAAAATAAAACCCCAGGCACTGATGGACTAACAACCTAATTTTTCTCTAAAACTTTCAAGACAAAATAAGGACTTTTATTTTGAAGCGCTGGAAGAATCTACGTCTAGACTAAAAAACTCACAAAAGAACAACAGAAGGAATTATTAAATTACTTCTTAAGCCATTGATATACCTAATTATTCCAAGTTGGAGCCACTAGCACTTATATGTAGACTACAAAATAATTAGCAAAGCTTTAGCAAACAGACTTAAGAAAACTATTTTTATCTAACTGATGAAGATCAGGTAAGGATTTATTAAAGTAAGATAATATAATGAGAAACATATTAAAGACAAAATTGGTCTTATAGAAATCGAAACACAACTAGAAGGTTATACGCTTATACTTAGCACCTGTAAAAACATGACACTCAATTGGATTATTTACTTAAAACAATGGCACCTGTATGGAATTCCACAAGATATCAGTATCACATGTTCAAGCTTTATGCGTTGATGTTTATTACAGGTCCTTAAATAGTTATACAACTCAATATTTCACCTGGAACGTGGTATGCATTAAAGATGATCCGAATCATCCATACTCTATATGAATTAGAACTGTTGTCTATTGAAATCCAAAGCATTCAAAATTGAAGGTACAATGTATCAACATCACATGAATATAAAATGCTAAAATCACTAGAATTAAATTACTTTTGGATGAAAAATCCGTCAAAAAAGCTAGAGAAACAATAACTAATTTTGGAAGTTTTTCAGGGTTAAAACTGAACACAGATAAAAACAATGTACCGGAATAGGTAAACTTAAACTTTAAATAACACAAGAGTTGATAAATTTAATGTGGTAACTAAGCCTATAAAAGTTTTAAAATAAATTACGATCATAATAAAGAAAAAATAATTAAATTAAATGTGTTCAATAAATTCAAAAATACGAACATCCCTAGTTCTTGGCACACTCGAGGTCTGTACTTAATTGGGCGTAGGGTAGTGCATTAAATTTAAAACACTTTTCCAAATTGGGCATTTTTAATTTTGGAGTGTGTATGTTTGGTAATCCTGAACGGAATACGACGTTCTTTGATAGTTGAATGAGAGCTCTGCAGCTAACACATATGTCGATGTAATATTCATGAGCTTTTTATTTGTTATGTTATAATATTTTCATGTGAATTTGTGTGATTTACAAAAAATAAAATTGTTACTCGTTTTTAGAAGATGGGTATTTCATGATTTCGCGATAGATTGGTTTTTAAAAATTCAATTACGGTAAAATTTAGTCTATTTTTGAATTTTTAGTTCCCGTGGTTCTACATTTGCGTATTATATAAGGATGACAATCGTAATAAAATAAATCGTGTAATTTCGGCACACATATTGTTGTAGAAAGTGATTGATAATCGTCGGGTGTTATAGTTGTAAATCGTTAAAAGACAACGTTGAAATGTCTCAAGGTTCATTGGCACTCGGACTTAAATTTAGGGCTTGGGGTACTTTTATTGAAAGTGCGGAAATTAAATGCACTTTTTCCCAAGAGAAATTTTGCTCATTTTGATACCATTTGGCATTTTAGCTGTGGCTTTTTCCAACTAGGTCCTGGTAACTTTTTCGTTTTCCGATTGACTTTTCAATGTATGGCCCGATGTTCATGTTTGATAGCTTCATGATTTAAAGCTTTTACGATACTTCATTACATCATCAAAGTTTCCTTGTAGGAAAGTTGTTTTTTTTACTTAATTAAATTCAGTTTTTTTAAAAATGAAAAATTGCCGAAAGAATTAAATGTATTGCATTTAATTAGCATTTTAAAAACGATAGATTCTTTCTTGGGCAAAAAAACATCCGGTTTCAAAAATCTAAAAGCCTATCTTTATTGTCCGGGGAACGGTTCTCATTTAGAGTTAAACTTCTAATTGTTGGGCAGCTTTTATCGGTAGTGCATTAATTTAGGTAGTTTTGCCAATTGGGCATTTTTGATTTTGGACTATACTTGTTGGTAATTCTGGACGGAATACGACGTTTGATAGCTCAAATGAGAGTTAACTATTTGTAAAGGGAGCTGGGGCGAGCTTTTTATTTGTTATGTTATGATTATTTTCATGTGAAATTGTTCTAGTTGTTACAAAAAATAAAACAGTTACTCAGTTTTTTTAGAACATGGGCAATTTATTAATTACGTAATAAATTGGACTTGGAGGCATTCTGCTGTCCTGGTAAAATTTTAGTCTATTTTAGATTTTACGTTGCCATCATATTTATTAATTGCATCTTTATAATTGTGGGCAAACGTTAGAAAATAAAATAGTGTCATTTCGGCACACATATATAGCGGGAAGTAAAAACAACTCGAATAAGTGGTATGGTGTTAAATTATAGTTGTAAATAGTTAAAAGACAACGTTGAAATTTGTTTGGGTCATCAGCTCTGCGCTTCAACATCAATCAGGGAAGACGCTTTTGGGGAGAGTTATAAAGTTTAAATGCGCTTTTTTTCCTAAATTTTGCTCATTTTGATACCATTTGGCATTTTAGATCTAACTTTTTTGCCAGTTATACGTTGAAATACAAGTAATGCTGAGAATATAAAGAAAATTGTCTGGAGATAATGATAGGCTTTTAAATTTTTGAAAATGAGGATTTTTTAACAGAGAAAACAATCGATTGTTTGTGAGAGTGCCGAAATTAAATGCATTATTCTTTAATTTCGACAATTAGCCATTTTTGGGAAAAACTAATTTAATTAAGTAGGAAGACGGATTTCATTAAGGTGGAATTTTTTATATGACGCAGACGCAGTATGGAGGAAGTTTTTAAAAAGAGCTGATCAAACATGAAAATCGGGCCTACCGTGAAAAGTTACATTGGAAAACAAAAAGTGCGGAAATTTAATGCACTACCCTAACTGGCAAAAAGTTACAGCTAAAACGCCAAATGGTATCAAAATGAGCAAAATTTGAAAAACTGTCATTAATTTCCGCACTTTTTAAAAACCTGCTAAACGAGTTTTAAGTCCAGTGTATGACCCCTACACATTTCAACGTTGTCTTTTAACTATTTACAACTATAACACCCGACCACTTAATTCAACCCATTTTTACCTACAACAATATGTGTGCTGAAATTACACTATTTTATTTTATTACGATTGCTCACCACAGACGCAACGTAGAACCACGGGAACTAAAAATTAGGAAAATCAACTA
The DNA here is from genome assembly GCA_030248175.1 of Microlaimidae sp. YZB2_3. NCBI lineage: Eukaryota > Metazoa > Nematoda > Chromadorea > Desmodorida > Microlaimidae > Microlaimidae sp. YZB2_3. The sequence goes on along the minus strand of JASAMX010019706.1, from coordinate 75 downwards.
AAATTTTACCTGGACAGTTTAAATTTTAAACCAATTTGTCATAATCATGAAATACCATCTTCTAAAAACGAGTAA
>JASAMX010019704.1:0-17265 GCA_030248175.1 Microlaimidae sp. YZB2_3 | reverse complement strand
ATATCTTCAATTTATTACTGTTTATGTTTTCGACTACATATTTTTGTGACTTTGAAAACATTTTTAAAAGTTTTAGATGCAGGTTAACTAGATTTGTATTAATTATTTTAGGCTTTGCAAGAACGTTTGTCTATGGCGTCGGATATAGCGGCTTGCTGCGCTTTGTTTGAACTGTGTGAACCTAACTTCGGTATGCTTCTCTAATTTTGAAATGACAGAATTTTTTTTATTTTGAGAAATTTTTGAGCAGTATAAGCATTTTGTTTGTGTATCTGGAGTTTAGTGAAAGTCATAACTACTTAAAATTAAACAGACTGTGATTTAACCCGTTCGTCGCGTAGACAGCGGTTTTCGAACATTGGAGGGCGCTATCAATATAACTTTTATACCATTTGTCTATTAAAATGTTGTATATGTTTAAATCCTAAATATTGGTAGTGTGTAGGCGTGAATCCATTATGTTTTTAGCCCATAATATTTTTTGTGTGGATTCACTTTTCGGTTGGTAAGATTGTCACTCCAGTTTTTTTCCACTCCACACAGTTTTTGTACTTAGTTGTAATATTTTTGATAAAAACATTAAAACAAAAATAGTACTTAAGAACATGGGGGTAGCCAGGATTTCGGAAAGGGGGTCCAACTCTGAACAAAATTTCCGAAAGGGGGGTCCAGGGGGGTACAAATCTTAAACGTTATAAAAGGAAATTTACCACGGAGTGTTTATTCCCTTTTTAATGCCACATACTTCATTATTTTCCTATTATTCGATAAAAATTGAGTCTATGGCTTAATGGGTTAACCTTTTAAATTGCAAGAAGAGAAAATTCCCCCCCCCCCCACTTCGGCAAAAAGTGTTTTTTACTTTTCAATAAATGTCTATTTTTGCATAATTATACAAGAAGTTTTGTACTAATTTATTTGAAAATTTAGTGTTTTTAAGTTGAATCGGTTCAAGTAACACACACAAACAAACCTTCATTAGTGATTTTTACAGATATTTATAAAATTAAAATTGCTTTTGCAACTAATAAACTTTTCTTTATTTCTATTAAAAATAAAAAAGTTTTTTGGATAACATCGAAAATCCATAGAGTGTGTGAAGCCACATAAACATTTTCAAATTGCACTTATTTTTTATGATTAACAAATCTAAAACGTGATTTTTTTTAGGATGAAAGCCTCACGTAAAGCTGATAGAAATTTCAAAAAAAAATTTCGTGCTTCTGTTAGCCTTCAATTTTTGTTGTTTTTTTTGGCACAATATGTACCTATATAGTACCTACTTAAGCTTAAACAGCAAATTTTTCTGGTTTCAATTAGACATACTTTACAAAAATTCCTTCCTAAAATTAATCATTAATCAAACTAGTCGTTATAGAGCGTAAAATAATGGAGGAGGAGCAGCCTCATTCCCTCTATATTCAGAATTATTCTTCGGCAGCATCTTCTTGCATTGTGCTGCGAAAGTGGTTGTTCAACATTCGCTTGGAGATGGAGCTTTGTGCCAAAGACAGCCAATTCTACGACTTCTGCTTCTGGCAGGTAAAACTTTAACAGATTACCCTTAGCCCCATTGTTATGAAAAGATTAAGAGTAATTAGCACGCGACATTAAAGTTACAGTTCTTAAAATTGTAGCTTTTTCGATAACCTTGTCCAAAGAATGAGAGCGTACTGTTAAAGTTTACACTATTTTATGTATTAAGCCCACTCATACTCCAAATGAAACTTTTGTTACCTTTAAATTTTCAATAAGCCATCTTGGATTGACCCCCTAATTAAATTACTTAAATAAATGTCGGCAGGGGTTAAACCTTGGAGGATTATACCTTCAAAAATTTCAAAAATGCCGACACCACTTTAACATCTGTGGGTTACCATTACCAGACCAGGGTAAGATAGACATATTAGTGCTAAAATGTTAAACAGGTTTTTAGGAGGTCGGGATCATGGTAATTTGCTTCGGACATTAGGTACTTCCTTAAATTCAATTTTATAATATTTTTGCTTTGTCTAAGCCCTCTTATTTTTCAATAAAAGATATTACAGCGGATTACCTTAGTGGCCGTAAATGTTTTTATCCATAAAAGTTTTAACTAATGACAAAAACTTAAGACTATTCAATATAGCATTATAGAAAACTATGATTTTACATCAAAAATAATATTAAGCCATTAGGCCTAAGCAAGCTCAAAACATAGGATTAATTTTTGTCAAATTTTATTATTTTAGGCGGTTAACGACATAAACAATGGACACATTGACGCTGGTGAAAAATTGTACGAATTAAAAGCGTTACAAGATGTTAATAAAAAGAAACAGGCAGGAATTTTTTTTCAATATTGTTTTTCAGTTAAAAAAACAGCATAGTAAAACTTTCTCTACATTGGTCAACACGGTTAAGACAGATTAGAAATGCTAAAAATTACCACAAAAATAGTACGAAAATTTGGGCGGCGTTATGCGATTGTTTTAGACGAGCTAAACCATTTTGTTTTTAAGAGGGGAAGGTGGAAGGCGAAAAGAGTGTTTTTCGTAAGGTGTTTTTTGTCGAGGCGTAGGAAAGAGGGTGAAATAGAGTGCACAACCCCCCTTTCTATTTAGCGTCAAATTTCTCCTTAAAAAAATAGCCTTTTCCGTTCCTCCATAATTTTTCATTGTTTTAACACGACCATTCTTCCTCCCTCTAAAATAATCAAACAGACCCTCTATCCTTGGGGATAATTTTTAAGCATTATTAACATATTTTATCATAACTTTTCCACCAAAAATGTTAATCAAATTAAATCGAATCAGTACATATTTTGTTTGAAAAAATAATGTTTTTTTATACATCCGACCCCTTAACTCGTCTGGATTTTGAATTTGTTCGCTCGTGGTCAACATCCCCACTCCCTACACCCTTCGAAATTAAAAGACATAGTCTGGCTAACCACCCTCTGATTTTTCGAACTATGCTTTTACCTATATGCACCCAAGTTTATAGAATGTTCTTTTTTGTAAAAATCAAGTTTTTTGCCATCTAATAGTGTCATTTTTAAAAATAAAACGAGCAAAATCAAAGTTCTATTTTTTACAAATAAATGCTATTTTAATAAAAAAATTTAGTATTTGGACATGGCAAGGAAACTGCCCGGGTACAACGAGATTTCATTCCCCCATTGCGCTTGTGACAGTCGGAAAAACGGCCACGTATCCGCCGTTGTCAGTTTGAAAAACTTCCGACTCTTGGCCTGTACCGAAGCAGGAGAACCAGAGGTAAACAAAAAACCTATTTTTTTAAACTAGAAAATACTGACATTGAGAGCTTTTATGAGGAAACCTATGAAGAAAATAGTTTTCTATTTTTATTGCGGTTTTTACAAAATTGTATATTGCTCGTGGTATTTATTACAACGTTTTTTTGTTTAAAATATTTAGTATTGCAGTGTTCTTAATCACCTGTTTAGTTTAAGCTTTGTGGTTTAGCTTAGTAACGAAACCCACATAACATAAAACTTTGTATGTAATTAGATTGCTCAGACAAATCTATTGCCCCATTGTGAAACGCCCTAAGTGCAGCTCGCGTTTATTTATTATGGAACGATCTAACTGCGGCACGACCGTGGAGTGTTAATATTAGGGACACTTGTTTGTGATTAGTGTAGTTTGATTGGATAGCTTAATAGTAAGCCTCATTGGTTTCACATTTCAAGCAGGTTGTGTCTCCATTAGTGAAGTAAATTCGTAATTGGGAGAGGGGGTCTTTGTCTAGAGTGTGTCCAGTTGGAGATTTAGCATCATAGTTTTTTTTTAGTTTTATGATGTGAACTTATTTTTGCTAAACAAGTTTTTAATCACACCGTTTCTGTTAAACTTAGGATCAGGAGCTTCCTTTTGATTGGATGCAAATAAACAATGCTGATTGTGAAGATGATCTTTCATCTTTTATTTTTGAATATGCAAGAGAAGGCAAAAAGCCTAAACGTGTCAAACTGTGGACTTCATTCGTAAGTGTATTATTGACATGATTAGTAAATTTATTCGCATTTTGGTTATATATAAACAGACCTATGCACGGTCTGAAAATGCCCCCCCGGTTTATTGGAGGATTTGCCCCTCCCCCACAAAAAATGAAAAAGTACCCAAAAATTATGACGCAATTTTTTTACTTGTTATTACGCCATCATCGCGAAATTTTTGCAGTTTTGAGCTTATTTCAATGCATTTTAAGCCATTTTAGACTTATTTTTACCATATTTTCGCTTTTTTTTTGTCTCTTTTTTCTCTTTTTCCTTCTTTTTTCTCTTTTTTTTCTCCTTTTTTTTCTCTTTTATTTCTTTCTCCCCTTCTTGCCCCCTCCGTTTTATTGCCCCCCCCCGTTTCAAAAAAGTGGCCCCCCGTCCCCGTGCCCCACTTTTCGAATTGCCCCAATGAAACCCACCAATGAAACCCCGGGGGAACAGTCCACATTAAAAAGAAGTTGGGGAAGTAGGGTCTACCCTCAGCCCTGAAAGTTTGGGTACACCTTGGAAAATTTTATATGGAAAGAAATTTTAAGTACGATCCTAAATTTTCAACCAAAAAAAGTGTCTTTTTAACACAAATTTTAAATATTATTTTTAGCTAATAAACATTTTAACATTGTATAGTCAGATCTTACTTTAATTTCGCTCTTAATCTTACATTCATTTTCATATTTCAAAAATAGCAAACTTTTATTAGCGGAGATTCTTTCCTTATTGTGTACATGTCTAGCTTTTAATTAGAAAATTTTTTTTGGACTTGACAAAATATTATTGTTTTGTACCATTTTTTAAACAATGTCGACATGCAAACAATTTTATTTTTTAATTTATTAATATAGGCTCCTTATTTGTTGGAGTGTTTTGCAAGAATTAGCGAAGAATTGGGACAGAATAATCAAATCGAGTCTTCCAAAAATAAACCACCTCAATCTGAAATTGAAGATTAATTAATAACACCTATAAAGTTGTTATATAAAAAATTAAACTGAAGAAAAATGCAATATTTTATAATTCGTCTGTCGGTCTGTGTTAAATTTTTAGCATTTTTTAGTTTACTCGCTTATATTTGTCAAATAATTATGGTTTAATTATAATATTTATGTTGTTTTCGTGCTGCCAAAAAATCAATATAATATCGAGGGCGCTATGCAAGAACCTGCTAAGTCCAAATTTGTAGTTTCGAGAAAAATCGATTTAAAGTTTGAACCATTAATAAAAAAATCTTATCCTTAATTTAGAAAACTGATATTTACAGTATTTGTTGCCCATTGGTATTACTTTATGTACACAAAATTTCTAAGCTGTAATCACACTAGCTAATAAGATATAAGCCGATAATGGACTTAGCATAATTTGACACACCATATCTATGGACTTAGCAGAAACAACTGGACTTAGCTTCAACAAAATTCATTTATTTAGGACTTAGCACTGTAATCTTCAATATCAATTTTTCTATAAAAGGCACATAAACAACAATTTTGGTAATGTAATAACTGCCACCTCAATTTTATATCAATTTTAATCTTTTTATCACTAGAAAAAGGTTTTTTTTGCCTTATCTACTGTAACCTAAAGCTTTTCCATTTCTACTGCATATTTACTGTACTATTTCATATGTATAAACCGGCATTATTTAGTCGAATTAGCAAAAGCCAAAGAAGCCGATTTTAAACAATACTTAACTAATGGTTATATTCTTATGTCTCATTTTTATAAAAATTGAAGCGAAGCTGAAAACGCATGAGTTCAAACGCATGAGTAAGAGTTATTAAAAATATTTTTTAATTCTATGAATAAACAGATCATAGGTAATTATAACTTAAAAACTTCATTGCGATGTATCGTTTTCCTGTTAATTTTTAAAACTACGATATGCAAATTTTCCCCTCTAGATAAGCCTTTTTTAATCCTTTAAACAGAATTTTTTCCAATTTACAGTGGCTTGGCCCAGTGGCGTGCCCAGGATTTCATTTGGAAGGGGGAGGGTAAATACTAACCCTGAAGGAGAGGGGTTAAAGGGAAAGCCCCCTCTACGAGGCAGAATGTCCCCCGGTGGAGAAAATTTTTAATTTAAGGCGCTAAATTACACAAAAAATTTCAATTCGAGGGGCTTGTTTCATAAAAACCTTTGTAAATTCTCATTTTACAAATCTCCGCCTATTATTGTAAAATACAACGATAAAGGTTTTTCACCTTGTAATCCAGGGGGAGCATCTCCGCACACTGCTCTGCGCTGATTGGTCGCAGCCAAGTCATTTAATCTCCGCTGACCGATCAATATTCGCTGTGTCGTATAGCCTCTATCATGTAATTTACAAAAAATAGGCGGAGATTTGTAAAATGAAAATTTACAAACGTCTTTATTAAATAGGTCCCAGATGATAGTTATTACAAAATTTAGCTTTTTTATCCTTTCACGTTTAAAAGATGTGCTTAAAACGTTAATAAAAGGTTATATGTGTTTATAGTAACTTTATTTAGCATGTATGCCTTAACTATTGAACGGCATAATCGATTTGAAATCGAATAACTAAAATAAATTGTCAATTTAAATTAAACTATCCCTGAAGCGGGGAAAATTTGTTTTTTTTTTTATTGATATGCTTTTGGAAGGCATCAGGAAAGTTTCTGTATTAATATTAAAGGAAAAAAAATTCTCTCAAAATTCAAAAAACATAAGGGAAAAATAAGTACGTTTAAATCCCCCCTTACAAAAAAAATCTGGCTTCGCTGGATTTAAAGAGGGGGCGCCCTCCCACCCTTCACGTCCCCGCCCCTGGGTACGCCACTGGCTTGACGATAACATTATGGATATCGCTATACATTATGGATATCGATATACATTATGGATATCGCTATATACATTATGGGCAGGGACGTAGCCAGGATTTCGGAAAGGGGGGGTTGCACTGCACACAAATTTTTAGAAAGGGGGGTTGTAGGGGGTTGTACTCCAAATTTTTAAAATACCGTAAAAAAAGACATTAAAAAGGGTAAAAAATTTTCCGCTTCGCGCTAAGTGATTCTATTTGCTGTTATTTGCTTTGTTTTTCTAAGTTAAACTTAAAAAATTTTAGGTTTAAAAAGGTATAACATTAAAACTCGTGCAACAGCACGAAAATATTTTTAAAAATTGTCTTTGAAATTCATTAGAAACATCACTTTAAAGTTATAAAAAGTACGTAAATGTCTAGCGCTGAGCGGAGCGAAGCGCGAGAATTTTTTTAAAATTGTTCTCTTTAGGACCCCCAAATTTTTACCTCCGCCAGCCCAAAAGGGGAGGGGTTGCAACCCCCATAACCCCCTTGGCTACGCCCTTGATTATGTATATCACTCGTCTCGTTCTGAATATTGCTATAAACTCATGTAACTTGCTACGAGTTTTTTCGGATTACCAATATAAAAATAATAGTGTTAATGTAAATTTACAAAAAACTTCCTTACACACCGTGGCATTTTTTTGCTATCTATGCAAAATTGCATAAGAAGTTGTTTTGATGTTTATTGTCGTACTACTTCATCAAAAGCTACATACCTAAGTACGGGGCGTACTGTAGGTTCTTATAGTACTCAAACTCTTAAGGCCGGTTCACACCGGAGTGGCAGTGGATGGTGAATAGTGAACGCGCGCGTTTACATCATTACATCGTCATTGTGGCTGCGGTATGGAGGGTGTGCGCTGTGCGTCACCTATCAGCTGCCAGTCCGGTGTCAACCGACCTTTGTGAATAACAAAAAAAAACTGAAAAACTTAAGATTCGGAAATTCAAGATTCAAGATTTTATTTTTCTAGATTTCAAGATTTTATTTTTAATTTTATATTCATACCCAAAAACCGACATTTATCAATTGGGCGGAGTTTCCTGTTCAGTTTGTATCTATTTCGGCTTGTCACTAAAACATCCTGATTGTAATAATGTTTTATTTAAATGTTTATAGATGGATTTTATTCTACTTTGTACAAAATGTAATATAGAAATAAGGCGTCAATGTCAAAGTATTATATATTTTTCGTCATTTTGTTTGTGTTATTTTTTTTTGATTTTTTTTACAGAACCTGCAATTCCGTTCAGTATGGGTATTGATATACCAGTGATTATAGCTGTTGTGTTTGTAATTAAACATAATTCTAATTGTACTCTAAATCTTTAAATCAAAATTTTGTTAAGAAAAACAACGTTATAAAATGTTAATTTATTACTTAATGAACGTAGCTGCAATAATCCGGTTTTATTTCTCGTTAAACTTCCTAAATGTAAAACCAGGGTTTTAAATACGTGACTGTCAAAAGGCTGCTTCAGTCATTTGTTTGGTTCTTAATTTGGAAATCATATAAAAATTTAAGCCTTACAAAATCACCTTAGATGCGAGCGAAGATTTATAATGTAATCTCTAAAAAGAATTTTATGTTTTTGAAGATCATGGTTACAATAAAATAACGTTTTTCTTTCTCAGGATTATCAAAAACCAAAATCTTGAAAAATGTAAAATTTACCAAGGCTCTATAATCTATTCTAAATCATTTTTATTTCATGCTTATTTATTAAATAAGCCTTAAAATTTATGATATTAAATTTTTTATTTCCAATAAATTTTGATAAAAAAACAAACAAAAAAACATACTCCTGCAAAACAAGCATCTTTGTTTTATACCTAAGTAAAACCTGAACAAAATAATGTTTTTTTATTGATTAATATGCTTATTTTTATTTTTTGACCTGTATATACCGATTATTTCTTTTTAATAGGTTTTTTATGGAACTGTTCACATACCCATGGGAAAATTTTAGCTACGTTTTAGATTATGTTTCAATATTATAAAATTTTCGATTACAGTAATGTGTTTTAAAATATTATGTTTTAATGCAGAATGAAATGAGTATCGGCATCTGGGTATAATGAGTATTGGTATCAATCTAATGTTTATAACAAGAAACATTTTCGTTTGAAAACAATTCTGTAATTCAATCTTTCATAATTTTTCATTTTTTAAATTTTTTAACCTAACATGCTTAATTTTATTTTTTAAAGATTAGGTTATTTTTAGGTCAATATTTTTTTTCCAAAACATGACTTCATAATTTTACAGTTTTACTTCAAACAAGTTGTAAATATTACCCTAAAGCATATATGTTTATCAAATTTTAAATCATGGATTGTATATAAAATTATGGTTGAATTATGTCTGTCTGACGCTGAAAGTTAGAATGCAGACATGAGGGGACCAATTAAAATTGTGCGGTAATGACGTTTTTTTTAAAACAAATAAGAACGCAGAATTTTTTTTAATTCCACCTTTTGACAAAATATACAAATATCAACCAATTTTAGCCCTTAAAAAATTTGCATTTAGGTTACAATAATTAAGTAATTTGATAAATAATTATTAAAATACAGTTTTTAATCTTTTTTATTTATCCGTTTTAGTAAAAAAATTGAATGTTTTTGTTGTCAAATAGTCGATTCAATACTGCAAATATCGCGGTCAGCTAGATTTTATTTGCTTATAAAACGAGATGATTTTAGTTTTACTTCATACACTTACAGCATCTCAAATTATTGTTTTAAATCGGTTATTATATCTAAAATTAATAACAAAATAAAGATTATATTGTGTGATTTATCTATTTTTGTTTGATATAGTGTTTTGGTATAATCGGAATTGTATCATGTTTAATTTTAATCAGTTTGTGTAACAGTATTAACAATAAATCACTTTATTTTTAAGTGCATATTAGAATAGGTCCAAGTAAAGATCATTCGATTAGCAATAATCTGAGAAATAATAATTTTTTTTCTTTCTGTTTGACAATTTTGGACTTTTAAAAACTTTTAAATGATTTTAAAATTAATAAATCAAAATAAGCATTAAATAATTACAGATAATGCGCATGTTTTAAAATACATAGCCTATAGTTTTGTAAAAAAAAAACGAACAGATTTTATTATACAGGGTTTAAGTAAAAAATGACCATTTTTTAATTCGTATTTTGTAAACACTGATTTATTGCAATGTGTAGATTATAAATTGTTATAAAGTGTAACATAATGTTTGTATATAAGCACGTTTTTTAGTTTGTATTTAAAACTATGTAATTTTGTCACAACATTTAGCTACGCATTATCCAAAAATCAGTTTAAATTTTGTTGGTTACTGTTTATAACTGTTGTATTTGGGACAAGCAAATGTTCTAATAATAAATTTTATTTTGCTTTTTATTCGTTTTGTATTTTACAGGTTTTTCTCTGCGACTACAATACATTCACATATTTGATTTGTACAATATCCTTTCATATTGACTTACATTAATGGCATAAAGATGTATGTATAAAGTTAACAAAATTTTGTCGAATATCCAAAACCTTATGATAGCTGTGTAAATATAATTTTTACTTCCAATTTGGAGCTCTACCAAAAATTTTTCGGGTATAACCTGAAAACTGCTTCCCCACACAAAAAAGATTCAGAAGGCTTTTTCCCAAATTTTCGCTCGACAATTTTAAGATTTTTGAATAGTAGCATAACGCCTCCTAATAAATACGCGTGGGCAAGTGGGCCCCGTCCGAGTGCGACAGTTAAAACCACGGGCTGTTAAAATTTAAGGAAATTTTATTTTTGAAGAGTGCTTTTAATCTATATTATTTGTCAATTTTAAAGGAAAAAAAATAGGTAAAAAACTTTAATAAGTCAAAAATTTTTGTAATGCGTTTTTGAGCTGTTTATTGCTTAAAACACTCAAAACTTCCACTCTAGAGGCAAAAGTCGGTTTAATTCAATTTTTCTTTATTTTTCTATAATTGGAGGGTTACATCGTCAACCTCAATCCTTGATTTTAGAGTGACTCCAGTTTAAACCCTCTTCTCAGATTTTGGGAAGCGGCTAAGCAGCCCTCCTTGTTTACCTACTATGGTGAAGTATATGGAAATCTTTATCTTTAATCTTAGTAGAAATTCCCTAATAACTTTTCATAATAGCAACACTTTTATCCATCTCCCGCAAGTCCTGACGTGGAAAAATTTTATCCCGGTTTTTGAATTTCAGAAGAAATTACGGCACGTTCCAAAACTGATTTTAAAAATATATTAAGTTTTAGAATGTTAGCAACTTTTAATTATAGTTTGTTAAATGGATGATCGGCAAGAATCGATATCTTTAACTGGTGTTGTAGAACCGATATCAGGACGCGAAGAACAGGTATATTTTGTTTATTTATGAAAAATATTTGAAGTGGCACATTTAATTTTTTTTTTGGTAAAAAAAACAAACAATATACAGTAGTCATTCTCCCAGTCTATACAAAAAAATGCACATTGATGCACAGCTAAATGTTTTCGTAAAATTTGCTTTAACTAATATGAAGAATATGCGACTTCACACTAAATTTCTGATCAAATTTTTGCTAGAAATGTTTAACATCCACAACATGCACAAAAAATTTTTGTGTTAAGATTAAGATAATCGTAAAATAAAAAGCTGCATTGAATGCAAAAAAAGTAGTTTTTACTGCAAGCAAACTAACTCTGCGTTAAAAATTATTGCGCCGGAAAACTAACCGAAAGAAATTTTTGGCTAGAAAAGTGTCAAAAAGTTGCGCGTGTGCGACTTTTCTAGCAAAATGTGGTCACAAATTGTGTACCGTCTGACATTTTTTTTGCGTTATTGGTAGTAGTGTAAAAAACAAATCCACTATTTTTGAATTTCGCTACGTACAACCAATAAAGTGCAAAAATATCTTTATTTAAATATTCAGATCAAAGTACGTCTTAATTCTTATATTCTCTTTTCGAGCTTTATTTTTGGACACATAAACTAACAATAGTGTCAAACTGAAGCTTATAAGCACTTTAATTTTAACAGAAGAAGGTCAGTAGTTTGGTTTAATTAGGTTGCAATATATTTAAACGTTTATTCAAACGAATCTTTCGATGCTAATATAACAATAATAGCAACTAATTTATTGATCCTTGACAAAAATCTGCGTTTTATCAACAATGAAAGCTTAGTTTAAATGTTTTTTCTTTACTTAACAAAATTTTACAAAGTCGGAATCTTCGCATTATGGGCAGATCTAACGGATTAGGCAATATATTCTTTTAATTTTAGCCGAAAGAATCGTTACCAGGTTTGATCTCGGATACTGTAGGAGAATCTTCTGGTAAAATAGCCGCCATGGAATGGGACGCTGACGACGCTTTAAGTGAGACTGGAAAATCTACTTGCAGTGGGTAAAGATTAAACTAACATAACTAAAATTTAAAAGAATTAAATAATATTCTTTTTAAATCAGAACAACAAAATCCGAATGAATTACGTGAGCTTCTCTCACGAATGTAGTCGATTTAATACGATATCAGTGATAGTTATACAATCCAAAATTACAAACATGATTATCGTATAAGTCTGCTATTCCGTTTTTTTTTTTGTTCAAATTGATAACAATAATATGAGAAGAATGTTTTTGAAAATGTTTTTTTTTTTGGATTTTAACCCTCTTCACACATTCCATATTTAATATTGGTCACTGTAATTCAACTTTCCCATGTCAGATTACCGTTTAATTTTAATCCCTTTTAAAAATTTTAATCAGATCAGCAATAAAGCTAACTTTCATTTTCTTAATTTGGACGATGTTGATGGGCACGGCGAACGTAGTATTTAAATGGTTAAGCTTTCTTCATTTTAAAATTAGTTAAGTATTTACTGCCACTTTTGCTAAATTTGGAAAAGAAGGGTTAACCCCCTAATTTTAGAAAATAAAAAAAAATCGGGCTCATTTTGGTTTTAATTGAGAGAAACCGATAGTGGGTTGATTAAAAAAATAATCCACAAGAATAACAAACACGGAGGCAGACTTTTCTTGTAGTTGTTTTTTTTGTTTGCGGAAAAATAGTCATATGAACAACTTATAGATACCAAGTTAAGAGATAAAAATTTGGAGCTGCCTCCGTTTTTTACACAGATATCCGAAACATGATGTTGGAGGTACGGTTAGCCGCGCCTTAGCTTTAGTACTAAAAATCCAAAAATCGTTTAGCCTTAGCTTTAGTGCTAATGACATCCGTAGTTGGAAATATAGGTATATCAATTGGGAGGAAATAAAAAGCAAAACAAAATAACCCTAATTAGTGTATTGTAATGACAGATATAGGAAAAAAGGGGAACCGCATTGAAAACTAGAAAAAATTATTTTTAAAAAATAGGTTTCTGAAAATAAATTTTTGAAACAAAACGCAAAGAGCAAATAACCCATAGTCTGTCTATAGGTGATGAATTCTTCAATGAATCAAATAAAAAAAATAACTATAAAACGTCTGGCAGTATTGCAAATTTTATTTACAGTTGTTAACAGTGACCTTCTATAATTATCATTTCAGAACAAAATGTCTTTGGAGAACAAAATTCAAATTAGATGTGCACAGAGTACATTTCCGGATCTTGCAGTCATATGTCCGGATGATTGGACGGTGAATCGACTAAAGCGACATCTGGAAGATGTTTATGAAAGCAGACCGGTAATCAGTTAATTTCGGATTTGAATTAGAATTAGTTTATTGTACAGGTTAAAATAATTAACACTAATTTGCAATATATAAATTTAAAAAGTTTATCATATCAAAATTTCTTATGAACAACAAAATAAATTAATACAATATAAAAAAACACTAATTATCAGTTAAGAGTTTGGAAATTTTTTTTACAAAAACTAAAAATAATGGCATATTATATTTTTGCGAAACATGTTTCTTGATGTTGACATTACAACTTCGCTGGGCAGCGAATTGTAATCATCAATGACTCTATTACTAAAAAAGTTTATATAACTATCTAACCTACAAGTTCTTTTTTTTTCAAATTTTAACGTATTACCACGTGTTTGAGAATCTATAGATAATGAAAACAACTTCTAATTGCCCCATTTTGCACCATTTGGTGAAACTATTTAGAAATTTTTGAAATTGTAATGTTAAATCGTCTTTAAAAATTAATGATGCGCCCCGGAGCTCGGAGCTCCGAGCTTCGGGGTTCGAGGTCCGGAGCTATGGCTCCGCTTTTAGGAGCTCCAGAGTTCCGGAGCAACTCTCGATCTCCGGAACTTCGCCCTATTTTTTTACTAAATTCATGAATAATTAATGTATGTATTGCACATGGATTATTTCGTCAAAACTTTTTGTAAATTAAATTTTTTACAAAACTTATTTAAAACGGTAAAAATCGTTTTAAAAACGCAAATAAAGTAACTTTATATGTATTTTAAGCTTAAATAAGCATAAAAGCGTTTATTTAAGGGGCGGAGCTCTCCGTTTTAAATGGCCGGAGCTTTGGAGCATAATTTTGGAGGGTAGGAACATCACTAGTAAAAACACAAGAAATTTTCGCGTCATCGGAAAACAGACTGACACTACATTCTGGTTCCACAGCTTCTAATAAATTATTTATGAACAGTATAAAACAGAAGAGGTTCCAAGACACTTCCTTGCGGAACCTCGCTGTTTACCTGTTAAAAATCTGAACTTTTAGATTCAATGACAACTTTTTGACGCCAATTTTGCGTGCGAGGGTAATAATTAGTGGATAATCTATTTCAAACATTTAGTAAAATATCGGAAAATAGATATTTGGATAATTGCGTGGTGATTACCAGAACAAATTAGACCTTATAATTTTAAGGTATAAGTGTTTTGTTGTGTAGCGTAGATTGCATGACTGGTGCACGTAATTAAGACCACTTTTGCGTCGTGTGCATTTGAAATCACAATTACGATTTCATTTTCAATGTGTACTAAACACAACTCCAAGCGTTACGCCATCTTACTGAAGTGTGATCAATTTTGAACTTAAATTTCTTGCAGTTTATGCGACTTGTAATTTTTCTATTTGATAATGTAAATTATACACAAATCCAGCCTAGCCTCTCGGTAAAAATTTGTAACATGAAATAATCTATGTAGAATTTCCAACCTAAAGGATCAGTTCAATGAATAATAAGCATTTTCAAAATATATGTATTCTTCATTTTTACAAGTATAGTAATTATTTAGGCTCCATCAAGGCAGAAATTGATCTACTCAGGACGAATTTTAGATGACAAAGCTCTTATTTCAAGCTATTTGCATCCTCTAGTCAATTCGACCGACAGTCACGTCTTCCATTTGGTTTACTCAAAAACGTCTCAGGTTTAAAATCATTTTTTTTATTTAAATACGATTTATAAAAATAAATATGTAAATGATAAAGACAGAAAAAAATGTTTATCGGACAAGAAACACCAAAGAATGCAAAAAATCAAAAATTATATTAAAGTCGAGTTTATATAAATCTTTTTTTGATTCATAATGCAAAAATTGAAAGAATAGTTGAAAAAACACATGTAAATAGGCAACATCTATTTTTTTGATTTTTGTCTGCTGCACACTTTAAAAGAAATTTAAACCAGACTTTAAAAACCAAACGGACCTAGTCATGGTTCCTGGTCGCTTCATTTAAGAAATCAAATTGTTTAAAATGCTAAACAATTGCTAAGATAAAATGCAAAATATGAGAAGAAATCTGTTACCAATACACACTTTTGTTGTTTTTTATTTACCAAATCGTTTGCATTGCAAAAATCATAATATTGCCGCTGATTCATTGGCTAAAATTAATCAAAAAAAGATGTAATGTTAGTAGCCAAAGTAAGATTGAAATTGTTCAAATCTTGTTTTTGGGCATTTATCCCAAAGTAATAAATACACGTACACACAATATAAATACAAAATTCCAAATTTTGGTTGCAAAAAACACATAAGCTCTAAAAATGTAATTAAACTTTTCGGATATTTTAGTTTCTCTGGTGTTATAGTTAAACCATTTTCGTAAATAACAATTTTTGCAGGAGCTACTAGAGGAACGTGAACAACAGCGAAAAAAGAAATTGGAAAGTACTAAACCGGACCAAATAAAGAAAAACTTCACCGAGCCTACTGTTTCAACAAGCTCTACCAGTCAAAATTCCGCGCAAAATCAATGGAATGTGTTTTTTAACAATAACAATGGTGTAAACGTGCAGTGGCTCAGCATTCAGCAGCAATATTACCAGTTGTATATCCAGCATTACATGATGTAGTAAGTTTCAAGGGTTTAATGCGAATACGTATTCAGTAATACTTAAAACATTGAGAACATACATAAAAAATAAGCATAGGTTTAAAATGCTTAATTCTTTAAAAATAATTCGATTTGTTTTGCTGTGATGCTTTGCTACCAGCAAAACAAACAATAAATCAACCGTTTTAAAATTATTAGCAAAGAATCACAGGAAAACAATTCAAAAAATGCACAGTTCCGATACAAGCGTTTGTTTGGGATTCGGATAGAACTACAATAAAACTTACGAAATATATATTGTAATAAGTAAAAAAATATCTAGCAAGTTTTTGATTTCAGCTTGCAGCAAATTTACGGCTCTCAAACTGGTCTGTTATTTCAATCAGCCAATATTCAGGCGAGTGGAATGGTCACCAATCCCCAGTTACACCCTGGGTGGATACATAATCCTGCGAACGGTTCTCCGTTCGGTATTAACGGCCCTGGGATTTATCGGGAGGAGCTCCCCGCCCGGGAGAACCAACCGGTCCCGGCCCAACCCGGTACCGAGGCGCCCCAGCAACCAAGGGTCAATCAGCCTGTACCACAACAGAGAGAACCTCCAGTTCAACAGGTAAGATAAGTGTTTATTGTTAAAAAAATTATTTAATCGCAATTTTATAGCAAAAGTTTTCATTTTTTATTATTTTTTCTTGTTTATTATTTTTATTATTTTTTATTATATTTTGCTCTATTTTTTTTGGTTTTACTTCAAACGTCTTAAAAACTACCAAATTTTTAAAGAAATCCAAAAGAACGTCGAAAGTTGCTATTTTAATTTAGTTTTTTTAGCCAACAGTAGTTTTCATCAAAACAACAACGATTTTGAAATTTATTTGCTTAATAAAAACTAATAATAAATTTAGGAATCACGTCGTTACTATGACACAGACTCAGAATCGTTATAAAATACTCGTAAAGGGGACAGTTTCAATCTTTAAATATAAATATATTATAAATATTATGAATCAGAATTTTCCAAAAATATTCTTTATAAACTCTTTTCATATTTCATAACATAACAAAAACAATTAAAATGATATTTGTTCCAAATTCACAAAATTATTGTTCTATATTATAACAACACAATGAAAAATTTTTTACTCATAAATTCAAAATAAAATTCACCCAT
>JASAMX010019703.1:0-14260 GCA_030248175.1 Microlaimidae sp. YZB2_3 | reverse complement strand
TTGCCGGCAAAGTGGTCGGTGGCGGCCGCCCCCCCCCCCCCGAAAATGTGGCCCGATAGTAAAAATTTGGGGTTTTAAGAGGCAAAAAATTAAAAATTTCTCTAGCGCCTCGCCCCAATCTTGCTCGTCGCCAAACTTTAATAAGAATTTTAGTACCCCAACGAACCCCCAAAACCAAAAATTTGTTCCGCTTCGCTTTGCTCAGCGGTCACTTTCTATAGTATACATACATATATACCTCGTTATTTATGTTGCCTGATGCTAATGTTATTTCAAAGGTAGTACAATAATTTTTATAAGTAATAAGTACTACACAGAAAGAAAAACAAACAATCATCATCGTCCTATCTACTTACCTCCTTGTTGTTATATTTTTGCCGGTGCCAGAAGCATTGGCTCGGATTTTTTCATATAGGTAGGTACCCCAGAAAACATGGAGCCGAGATGCTGCTCATGTGTCTTCGGTTTAGAATGTGGGTTTAGCCAAGGGGTCTGAAACTAACGTCTCTAAATTCCTTTTTTGTAAAATCCAGGCTCTGCCAATGTGAGCTTATGAATTTTTAAATGCTTAGAAAACATGTTTTTTACCGCTAATAACATTAGATAATACGTTATTAGGCCAAAAACAGTGTATTGTACAGGTTTATTTAATGTTTGAGCCCCGCTTTTTTAACGTTTTCAAAAAATTATTTTTGGGCTCCGCCCCCCCCCCAAAATTTCGGGGGGGGGGGGGCTTTCGGACCCCCCCCCCCCCTTTTTGAAATTTTTTTTTAGGACCTAAAATTAGCGTTTTTTTACCTTATTTTTCCTTCAAATTTGAAAAACGGATATGGAAAAAATGTATTTCAGAAAAAAAACGATACGGGGATTTGGCGTTTCTTGGATTTTAACCCCTTTTTTATGAATTTTGGGTTCAACTTCTTAATCTCGGAACTAACTTGCCCATGTATGGCTTTGAAAATTGTAATCCATCATACCTATTTCCATTGCTCATTAAGTTAAAAGTTTTTTTAACCATTTTAAAATCTACCACAATCACCATATTTATTTAGTTTGTACAAAAGCTTTTGATGTGATATTGTGTCAAAAACTTTTGCAAAATCCAAATATATTACGTAAGCTTGACTCTTTGTTATTTACAGCTAAAGTCCAATCATTGTAAGAATCAAGTAGTTGTGTAATTGTTGAGCTTTTATCTTTAAAACCATGCTGAAATACTAATATCTGCATAGTATTTTTGGAAAGAATCTTCTTAATAATAACTTTTGAAAATATTCAGTAAACACTTTGAAAATAATAACTTCTGCCTTGCGTTGTGAAAGAAGATATTATGCTGAAAAGGTATTCTTTCTGCCCTTCAAGAAATAAACCGACGAGCGAGACGCGCAGCGGAAGTAAAATAACAATCTTATAAATTTAAAAAAATTGCCAACTATGCGAATTTACAAACCAAAAGCAAAGTTATAAAATTTTTCATTTGATTTAATCTAATTTCCAAAAAATAATGTTTGAATACAGTCTTATACCAGGGACGTAGCCAGAGTTTCATTTTGGGGGTGAATTTAGTACAAAAAAAAAATTTGACGGGGGGGGGGGGGGGCTCCGCCCCCCCCCCCCCCCGAAATTTGGGGGGGGCGGAGCTCCCCCCCATAATTTTTAAAAGGTTAAAAAAGCAGGGATAAACGTGGATAAAGCTGTATAATACACTTTTTTTGGCCTAATAACGTATTATCTAATGTTTTTACAAGTAAAAACATGTTTTCTTAGTTAAAAATTACATAAGTCATGCCCTGTTCGTCTCTTCCCAGGCTTTTTTGCGTTCCTTCCTGTTTGACGCAAAGCACACATTGGCAGAGCCTGGATTTTACAAAAAAGGAATTTAGAGACGTTAGTTTCAGACCCCTTGGCTAAACCCACATTGTAAACCAAACCAGATGAGCAGCATCTCGGCTCCATGTTTTCTGGGTGCCTACCTATATGACAAAAAATCCGAGCCAATGCTATAGGCGGCAGGAAAACTTCAGGAGCGAGGACGGTACATCAATCAAACAATATTATTGTTTGTTTTTCTTTCTGTGTAGTACTTATTACTTATAAAAATTATTGTACTACCTTCGAAATAACATTAGCATCAGGCAACATAAATAACGAGGTATATATGTATGTATACTATAGAAAGTGACCGCTGAGCAAGCCAAGCGGAACAAATTTTTGGTTTTGGGGGTTCATTGGGTATGGAAATTATTTTAAAGTTTGCGCCGAGCGATTAGCGAGACGCTAGAAAATTTTGAATTTTTAGCCTCTGAAAACCCCAAATTTTACTATCTGGCGACCATTTCGGGGGGGGGGGGCGGCGGCCCCCCCCCCCCGCCCAACCACTATCCTTATTTTTCTTCTTGTCCAACCGTTCCGGGGGGGGGGGCGGCCGCCCCCCTCCGCCCCCCCCCTGGCTACGTTCTTAATCTTATACATAAAATAAGTGTGTTTGAGTGTTCACAGTGATCAATCATTTTGAAGTTTCCAAAAAGGACTGATGTTAAATTTTGTGAAATTACTGCACTATGCTTGATAAATAATATTATTGTTTAATTAAATAAATGACTAAATTAAATAGCACGGTGGTCCGTTTAATGAAGGTAAAATTACTCGATGGACAAATTAAAAATTTAATGCTTTTACAAGCTCAAAGTATAAAGGTTTTAAAAGCACATTAATACTTAGTTTTAAATAAATTTGATTTTTTCTGGGCCTAAGCAAAACCTTGAAATCAAGAAAAAATTGTATTTGTGTATGCATTTTATAAATAATGCTTTCTTAAAAAATCTGATTTTTGTTATCAATAGTTTGTAATATTTAAAATAATTTGATTTGTCTCAATTTTTATTCAACTGTGCCAAACTTTGGCTTTAAAAAATGAGTATAAAACATTCTTAGTCAGTCTAAAATGCTTTACAAATTATTCAAAACTTTGTTTTTAATTAAAATTGATTTTTGGTAAGCCTAAGCAAAACCTAAAAAATCAAGCTAAATTGTATTATGATTCATTATTAAATACTGCTTCTTTTAAAAAATGTTTATATTATTTGCCCGTCATTAATAGTTTTTTTATAAACGTTTAAATTATATGATTTGTTTATTTACAATCCGCTGCGCGCTCTCTCAGCGTTAGAAGGGCGGGGGTACTATTCTTATACATGTCCCAAAAATTCGATTTGAAATATCCGGCAGGTAAAATACACATATAAAACATTTTCGTTCACCAAATCGGACACGCAGACTTCGTTTTGATGCTGATTTTCAATTATTTGAGGTTATCAAAAAGAGTTATGAACCAATTTTATACCCAAAAAATGTCCTTTTTTAGCATATGCCATTTATGACGTTAATAAAAACAAATGTGAACACACAAATTAAAATTAAAAACTATGTTTCAACAATGCTAGAAGTCTGAAGAACTCAAAAATTTTCAAAAAATTTAAAAATTCGAAAGTTACACTTACGACCAAAAAAACATGGACAACAATTTTTTTTTGGCTTCAAACGCTGATTTAACTTAGTTTTTCACCGATTTATTGTGCCTAAGTGTAAGCAAAACCTAAAATTCAAAAAAAATCGGAAAATAATTGATTTTTATTAAAAAAAGTTGTTTTTCCAAAATTTGAATTTTTTCACAACTAAAATTTGATGGCTATTTGAACGGTTATTATAACAATTTTGGTTGTTACCATGAAAAATAAAAAAGTATATGTGTAACTGCCAGACACTTGATAATACGAAAAAAATACATCAATAGTTCCCATTAAAGGGTCAAAAAAAAAATTTCTTAATAACATAAAATTGTGCTTGCGAAAATAGGTAAAATTTCGGGTATAAATCGGCTTATAACTCCCTAAATGAAAAGCTCAAATTCTCAAAAATAACCACAAAAACCAAGTCTACGGGTCCCGAATTAGGGTACGAAGATGTTTTATAAATGTATTTTACTCTTAGGGTCGCTCATATCAAATTTTGGGAGGGGTACGGGAATCCTACCGAAGGGCGGAAAGAATACCTTCTACCATAATATCTTCTGCGACGCACGGCGAAAAGCTTATTTTTCCGAAAGACATTTTTTTTTAGGGAACTTCGGCAAAAGTTACTTGTGATTGCAGAAGAGATTCTTTCCGAAAGATATTATGCAGAATGTATTTCTTCCCGACACCTTTAGTACCTGTATTGTCTAAGCCTAAGGTAAAGCAAAACCTAAGCCTAAAGCAAAACCTAAGCCTGAACCTAAGCCTAAGCAAAAGATTTGAGCGTGATCAAAAGCCTAAACCTAAGCGACACCTAAACCTAAGCCTAAACAGGAAATCTTGAGAGGTGAAGAAAGACGGGCCCTCGAGCCAGGTTCAAGAGTTCGGCTCGAAAGTCCGTTAATTTTTTATGAATTTTCTGAACACAAAAGTTAATGTTATGGTTTGAAAGTCCCTCCAATACGGCTCTGAAGTCCCACACACTGCGGCTCTAAAGACCCTCGGCTCTAAAGTCCTCTCGCAGTGCCTCTCAAGTTCCGTTGCCACCTACCATCAGGAGCACAACTTTTTTTTTTTTTTTTAAAAAAAAACCCCAAAACAGCCAAAAAAAACCCCCGAAAAAAACTGAAAATTTTGAAAACTGAAAAAAAAAGGTAAGATTTTTTTTTGTTTCCCTCACACTATAAAAAACATTAAATTAAATTTAAAAACCAAAAATAGTTAATTTAAAACAGAATATAATTAATTCATCCAGAGAAAGTGATAAACTTCCAATCTATTATTCTGATGTAAGAACATATCGTGAAATTGTGGTTGTTTTTTTTTTAATTAACAATTTTTGTATTAGAATTTAGTTTTAAGGCCTAGGCTTAGGATTCACGGAGTTGGTTTTTAAATTAAAACCTTTGTTACAAAAAATATCAAAACCCTTTTTTATTTTTGAGGGTATTTCCATTTAAAATATATGTTTTTTATATTATATTTTTGTGCTTTTTTCAAATTTTTGAATAAATTTATGTAAAGCAGTGGACCTTACCGATGGGACCGTAAAATTAAGGTCACGATCAATCCTACAACCAAAAGGTGATTTTTCAACATACGCGTAATTTCACAGACCAAGTGGTGGTAATTTCACAACCAAGAGTGGTGTAAATCTTTTATAACACACTAGAAAATAATAAATTTGCAATAATTAAGTTTTTTTGGTTTTTTTTTCATGGGTTTTTTGCTTAGGCTTAGGAACAACTAAATGTTTTTTGTTCGTGGGAACTCTAAAAATTTAGTTATTCTTATTTGTAAACATTATATTTATTAATAATGAATTGTTAGTACTTAGTTTTTAAAAATTTATTTTTTTAAAACATATTTTTAAAGATTTATATAACTGTGAGTTGTGAGATTAGTACTATTTATTCTGTTCCCTTAAATGTGTGTTGAAAGTTTACTTTTTGGTTGTATGATTTATTGTGACCTTAATTTTACGGTCCCATCAGTAAGGTCCACTGCTTTATATTTACGTTTTGTAAACATTAAAAAAAACAGAAAAATATAAAATATAAAAAACATATATTTCAACTTTAAATACTCTCAAAAAATAAAAAAAGGGTTTTGATATTTTTTGTAACAAAAGGTTTTAATTTAAAAACCAACTCCGTGAATCCTAAGCCTAGGCCTTAAAACTAAAATTCTAATACAAAAATTATGGTCAATGAAAAACAACCACAATTTCACGATATGTTCTTACATCAATAATACAGATTTGGAAGTTTATCACTTTCTCTGGATGAATTAATTATATTCTGTTTTAAATTAACTATTTTTGGTTTTTAAATTTAATTTAATGTTTTTTATAGTGTGAGGGAAACAAAAAAAAATCTTACCTTTTTTGGGGTTTTTTCTAAATTTTAGGGTTTTTCGGGGTTTTTTTTGGCTGTTTTGGGGTTTTTTTTTAAAAAAAATCTGGAAACCCTGTCCTGATGGTAGGTAACGGGACTTTAGAGCCGCTGCGAGAGGACTTTAGAGCCGAGGGTCTTTAGAGCCGCAGTGTGGGACTTTAGAGCCGTATTGGAGGGACTTTGGAGCCGTAACGTAACTTTTGTGTTCAGAAAATTCATAAAAAATTAACGGACTTTAGAGCCGAACTCTTAAACCTGGCTCGAGGGGCCATCTTTATTCACCTCTCAAGATTTCCTGTTTAGGCTTAGGTTTAGGTGTCGCTTAGGTTTAGGCTTTTGATTAGGCTCAATCTTTTGCTTAGGCTTAGGTTCAGGCTTAGGTTTTGCTTAGGCTTAGGTTTTGCTTACCTTAGGCTTAGACGATACAGGTACTAAAGGTGTCGGGAAGAAATACATTCTGCATAATATCTTCGGAAAGAATCTCTTCTGCAATAATAACTTTTGCAAAAATACATTCCAGTAAAATATCTTCGGAAAAATAACTTTTCGCCGTGCGTCGCAGAAGATATTATGGTAGAAGGTATTCTTTCCGCCCTTCGGTAGGATTCCCGTACGCGTCCCAAAATTTGATATGAGCGACCCTAAAGTAAAATACATTTATAAAACATCTTCGTACCCTAATTCGGACCCGTAGACTTGGTTTTTGTGGTTATTTTTGAGATTTGAGCTTTTCATTAGGAGTTATAAGCCGATTTATACCCAAAATTTGCCCTATTTTGGCATGTACAATTTATGTTATTAAGAAATTTTTTTTATTAAGCCTTTAATCAAACTAATATTATTTTTTTCGTATTATCAAGTGTCTGGCAGTTACACATATACTTTTATTTTTTTCATGGTAACAACCAAATTGTTATAATAACCGTTCAAATAGCCATCAAATTTTAGTTGTGAAAAAATTCACATTTTTGAAAAACAACTTATTTTAATAAAAATCAATTATATTACAATTTTGTTTGATTTTTAGGTTTTGCTTAGGCTTAGGAACAATAAATCGGTGAAAAACTAAGTTAAAATTAGCGTTTAAAGCCAAAAAAAATTGTTGTCCATGTTTTTGGTGGTCCATGTAACTTTCGAATTTTTAATTTTTTTGAAAATTTTTGAGTTCTTCAGACTTCTAGCATTGTTGAAACATAGTTTTTAATTTAATTTGTGTGTTCACATTTGTTTTTATTAACATCATAAATGGCATATGCTGAAAAAGGACATTTTTTGGGTATAAATTGGTTCATAACTCTTTTTGATAACCTCAAATCGTGAAAATAACCATCAAAACGAAGTCTGCGTGTCCGATTTAGTGTACAAAAATGTTTTATATGTGTATTTTACCTGCGGATCGTTCAAATCGAATTTTGGGACATGTATGGGAATCGTACCCCGCCCTTCTAACGCTGAGAGACGCGCAGCGGATTGTAAATAAACAAATCATATAATTTAAAACATTGCATAGAAACTATTAATGACAAAAATATCAACATTTTTTAAAAGAAGCATTATTTAATAATGAATCATAATACAATTTAGCTTGATTTTTTAGGTTTTGCTTAGGCTTAGGAAAAATAAATTTAATTAAAACAAAGTTTTGAATAATTTGTAAAGCATTTTAGACTGACTAAGAATGTTTTATACTGAGTTTTTAAAGCCAAAGTTTGGCACAGTTGAATAAAAATAAACAAATCAAATTATTTAAATCTTACAAACTATTGATAACAAAAATCAGATTTTTTAAGAAAGCATTATTTAAAAAATGCATCGCAATACAATTTTTCTTGATTTCAAGGTTTTGCTTAGGCCCAGAAAAAATAAATTTATTTAAAACTAAGTATTAATGTGCTTTTAAAACCTTTATACTTTGAGCTTGTAAAAGCATTAAATTTTTAATTTGTCCATAAGCGAGTAATTTTACCTTTAGAATTAAACGGACCACCGTGCTATTTAATTTAGTAATTTATTTTAATTAATTTAATAATATATTAATTTATATTTAAAGCATAGTGCAGTAATTTAGCAAAATTTAACATCAGTCCTTTTTGGAAACTTCAAAATGATAAAACATCGCTGTGAACACTCAAACACGCTTATTTTATGTATAAGACAGGGACGTAGCCA
This sequence comes from Microlaimidae sp. YZB2_3, assembly GCA_030248175.1. Classification (NCBI taxonomy): domain Eukaryota; kingdom Metazoa; phylum Nematoda; class Chromadorea; order Desmodorida; family Microlaimidae; species Microlaimidae sp. YZB2_3. The sequence goes on along the minus strand of JASAMX010019703.1, from coordinate 6,183 downwards.
GGGGGGGGCGGGGGGGGCGGCCACCCCCCCCCTCCCGAAACGGTCGGACAGAAGGAAAAATAAGGATAGTGGTTGGGCGGGGGGGGGCGGCCCCCCCCCCCCCCGAAATGGTCGCCAGATAGTAAAATTTGGGGGTTTTCAGAGGCTAAAAATTCAAAATTTTCTAGCGCCTCGCTAATCGCTCGGCGCCAAACTTTAAAATAATTTTAGTACCCCAATGAACCCCCAAAACCAAAAATTTGTTCCGCTTCGCTTTGCTCAGCGGTCACTTTCTATAGTATACATACATATATACCTCGTTATTTATGTTGCCTGATGCTAATGTTATTTCAAAGGTAGTACAATAATTTTTATAAGTAATAAGTACTACACAGAAAGAAAAACAAACAATCATTCATATTGTTTGATTTATGTACCTCCTCGCTCCTAAATTTTCCTGCCGCCTATAGCATTGGCTCGGATTTTTTCATATAGGTAGGTACCCCAGAAAACATGGAGCCGAGATGCTGCTCATGTGCTTTGGTTTACAATGTGGGTTTAGCCAAGGGGTCTGAAACTAACGTCTCTAAATTCCTTTTTTTGTAAAATCCAGGCTCTGCCAATGTGTGCTTATGTAATTTTTAACTAAGAAAACATGTTTTTACCGCTAAAAACATTAGATAATACGTTATTAGACCAAAAACAGTGTATTGTACAGCTTTATCTACGTTTATCCCTGCTTTTTTAACGTTTTCAAAAATTAAGGGGGGGCTCCGCCCCCCCCCCCCAAAATTTCGGGGGGGGGGGCGGAGCCCCCCCCCCCCCCGCAAATTTTTTTTGTTCAAAAAACCGCCCCCCCCCCCCCCAAAATGAAACTCTGGCTACGTCCCTGGTATAAGACTGTATTCAAACATTATTTTTTTGGAAATTTAGATTAAATCAAATGAAAAATTTTATAACTTTGCTTTTGGTTTGTAAATTCGCATAGTTGGCAATTTTTTTAAATTTATAAGATTGTTTTATTTTACTTCCGCTGCGCGTCTCACTCGTCGGTTTATTTCTTGAAGGGCAGAAAGAATACCTTTCAGCATAATATCTTCCGCGACGCAAGGCAAGAAGTTATTATTTCCGAAGATATTTTACTGGAATGTATTTTTGCAAAAGTTATTATTGCAGAAGAGATTCTTTCCAAAGATATTATGCAGAATCTCATCTTCAGCATGGTTTTAAAGATAAAAGCTCAACAATTACACAACTACTTGATTCTTACAATGATTGGACTTTAGCTGTAAATAACAAAGAGTCAGCTTACGTAATATATTTGGATTTTGCAAAAGTTTTTGACACAATATCACATCAAAAGCTTTTGTACAAACTAAATAAATATGGTGTTTCTGGTAGACTTTAAAATGGTTAGAAGCATTTTTAACTAATAGAGAAATGAAAATAGTTATAAATGATACAATTTCAAACCATACATGGGCAAGTTGGTCCGGAGTGGGGGGGGTTAAACCCCAAATTAGGGGGGGGGGGTTAAAATCCAAGAAACGCAAAATACCCATATCGTTTTTTTTCTGGAGTGCATTTTACCCATATCGTTTTTCGATTTTGAAGGAAAAATAGGTAAAAAAACGCTAATTTTAGGTCAAAAAGCCCTTTTTATTGCATTTTTGAGCTTTTTATTGCTTAAAACATTCATTTTGACCTCAAAACTTAAGTTTGGAGGCAGTTAGAAGTCATTTTAAAGACATTTTTTTTCTTCATTTTTCCAAAATTGGGGGGGTTAACCTTTTCTCCCCCCCACTTCTGAGTGGGGGGGGGGTTAAACCCCCCTTCTCAGAATTTGGGGGGGGTTAACCCCCCCAACCCCCCCGTGCCCATGTATGTTTCAAACCCATACCCAGTTACTAGCTCGGTACCACAGGGTTCTGTCTTAGGACCATTTCTTTTCCTTATTTACATCAATGACATTGTTAAATGTGTCAAAAACTCTGAAATTAGACTTTTTGCTGATGATGCAAAAGTCTACACAAGTTATTCAAATTCAGATATAAGCGAAAATAGACTGAAATTACAAGATGATCTGAATAGAATTTCTAAATGGGCATCTGATTGGCAGTTAGAACTATCAGAAAATAAATGTGAAGTTTTGCATATAAATAATGATATACAAGACAACCAGATGGATTATTACTTAAATAATAAGAAATTACCTAAGACTAATTTAGTTAAAGATCTGGGTGTTTATATGAATAGTAACCTTAAATTCTCATCACATTGTCAAAATGTTGCCAAAAAAGCTATGAAGACAGCTAATTTAATTTTTAGATGTTTTAAATCACGTTCTATTAAAATTATATTGCAGCTTACAAAAGTTTTGTGCGTCCGATTGTTGAATATGGAAGTGCAGTTTGGAACCCATACATGATAAAAGATAAATATATTTTGGAAAAAGTCCAACAAACATTTACCAAAAGAGTTTTTAGACTATGTAACCTTCAAGATAATGGATACAATAATAGATTAAGTGTACTCAAATTAGAGACATTAGAAAAGCGTAGAGAGAAAATAGATTTAACCATAGGTGTTTTTTTTTTTTGGGGTGGGAGGACAGAGGGGTCCACCCCTTCCCCTAGAGCCAACATTTTGGACCCCCCCCTAGAAAAAATCCAGCCCCCCCCCCCAAGCTCGAGAGCGGTCCGGCCTGAACCCCCCTCTAGCGAGGCTGACCTCCCGCTCCCCCCTCCCGACCCATTTGGAAGTATATTTTTTATTTACTGTCAAAAACACGGTTTTTTAGTTAAAAACAGTGTTTAAATACACTTTTTAGGCCTAAATAGGCTGTTTTAATACATAAAATTCAATATTAGACCTAAAAACACTTAAATTATTGAGTTAAAAAAATTTTGCTAAAAAATTGGACCCCCCTGACCCCCCCCCTAAATTTGAAATCTCGCACCCGGGATCGACCCCTCCCTAAAACGCCCGGGGGGTCCGGACCCCCCTGGACCCACCCCCCTAAAAAATTTTGGCCTTCCACCCGGGGGTGGACCCTCCCCTAGCGGACCCGACCAAAAACACCTATGGATTTAACTGAAACATTTAAAATTATAAATGGTTTTGTAAATCTAAATCCTAACAAATATTATATGTTTAACACTAATGTAACTAGGGGTCACTCAAAAAAAATTAAACTGAGGCATTCTAAGATAAATTGTAGAAAATACAGTTTTTTTAACAAAGTTATAAACAATTGAAATTCTTTGACTGAAGCCCAGGTTAGTGCACATTCTGTGTATCATTTTAAAAAATCCTTACCATAATAAACTAATCTTGGATATAATTAATTAATGACTAAATAAAGAGCTTTAGATATAAAGCCTTTAGTCATTTTTTCTAGTGAGCCAGTTCTTTTTGTGATATTTGTATTTTATTTGTATTTTTTTCTGTTCTGTAACTCAACTGGGTTGCATTATGTATTCATTTGCTGTAATAATGCTTTACTTGCTAGAAATAAATCTTAAATCTTAAAGAATGTATTTTTTTCCTAGCGCCGTACTAAACGTGTACCAAAAATCGATTAGAGATTTCCACGCTACAAATCCTAAATAAAAACATGTTTATATATTTATCTGAAGACCTCGTTTTTAAACTTCAAAAAATTATTGAAACACGATTTTTGATAATATGGGGTAAAAACATAGGCAAAAAATGACAATAATTTGGTACACATTTTTACTGTTAAAAAAAATTTTTAATTAACCGCTAAATTAATATAAAAACTTTGTTTTAACATTGCTGGAAGTCCGGGGAATCTAAAAATTTACAAAAAAATTATAAATTGGATAGTCACATGGACCACCGAAGATATGGACAACAATTTTTTTTGTTTAAAAAGCTAATTTAAGCTTATTTTTAATCAGATTTACTCTTTCTAAGCCTAAGAAAAGCCTAAAAATCAAGTTAAATTGTATTATGAGGCATTATTATTAAATTATCTCATTTTTTAAATCTTAATTTTTTTCACTACTGAATTTTGATTCATTTTTAAGCGGTTGCTGTACAAAATTGGTGAAGACCAGAAAAAAAGTAAAAATATTTTTAAAACCACTAGACTCTCGACAATCTAACAAATATTCATGCATATTGGTTAAAGCACTATTAAAAAAATTTTCTTAATAGCATAAAATGTACCTTGAAAAAAAGGTCATTTTTTGTCTATAAAACACCATATATTTTCTTAAAAGGTAGTTTAATCACTTTTTAATGCCCAAAATTAAGATCGCAAACTCAGAGACCTAGAAACATGTTTTTTATTTATGTTTGTTTGGTAATGTTTTAATATTACTTACTGTTTTACTATTATTTGCAAATGCATTTTTCATTTCGGCTCTAAAATCCCTGCTGCGGTTCTAAAGTCCTCAAACCGTCATAAGAGCAGTGGGAGTGAAAAGAAAAATTATATTTAGTTATTTTTGTTTTTTCTGACGGTTTGTTTTAGATATTAGTATTTTTATGGCGCGTTTGTATTACAACCGTCGGCACAATTGTCAGCAAAAATCACGATTGTAAAACCAATCTCACAACGTCAATTAGTAATAATAATAACTTCATTTTAAAACTTACAACTGTTGTAATCTCACAAATTTTTTACTTATAAAAGTTAGTTTTAGCACAATTAGCGCGGGTACGTTGGGCCCTGTCCATAGGTGTCCGACCCCTGACGGCTAGGGGGGGGGGTTTGACCCCGGGGTCAGACCATTTTTTACCATTTTGTAGGCCCAGGAGGGGGGGTCAGCCTGGACCAAATTTTCGAAAAATTTTGACCCCGGGGTAGCCTGGACTGAAGGGTCCTTAGGGGGGGGGGGAAGCCTGGACTGGGGTACTTAGGGGGGGGGGGAATAGCCTGGACTTGCCAAAAAAACTTTTGGAAACTGTTAAAAACGTTAACATATTATAAGAGGTACCTTTTTGTTGATTTTTTTTGCTTCCGGTAAAAGTTTGACCTACTTTCTTCTATTTTCCGGTTACATAATAAATAATAATAATCATTGTATTTTGTTTTCATTTCATTATTTTGCATGCGGCAACTTGCCGGGCAAGTGTTTAACGAACGGTGGCAGCGCAAAAAACGGACCGGTCCTTTAAAAAAACGGACCGTTCGTTTTTAAAAAACGGTTTGTTTTTAAAACGAACATCTGAATTTTATTTTTTTTATTTTTAATGTAACGTACCAACCAGTTTGTAAAAAACCTAAGGTTTATTATAAATTATAAAAATTTGTATAGAACACTAAAATTATTGTTATATTTATGAGGAATATATACGTATATAAAGTTATCGCACGAAATTCGTGCGCGCACTAATTTTGAGCCTGTATATTTTCAGGCGCGCGCACTAAAAAAACGATTTTTATGCCTATCGCACATTAAGTAGATAGGGGGGGGGGTGGAACAGCTGTTAGGGGGGGGAGGGTCAAAAACCGCCTTCAGGCGGGGGGTCGGCCCGGACCGGGGTTTTAGGGGGAGGGAGGGTCCAAAATGGGCGCTAGGGGGGAGGGGTACCCTGGACCGGCCCTCAGGGGGGGGGCCGGTCCGGGCAGTCCAGGCTGGTCGGACACCTATGGCCCTGTCGTCACGCCAGGGTAGCCGCGCTCGGCGTCCTCTCGCCCAGAGTCCCCGGAAATATGTACTTGTTTAGTAAAATTATATATAATGTATAGTCTTCCCGCCGGCTCTCGCTTTTATGCGGTTTTTAAGCAAAAATGATAATAAGTATTCATGAAAATAGCTAAAAACTAATAAAATATGAATTTCCTAATTAGTTTTGATGTTTGATGCGGGAACGCATGCTAAAGTTTTTTTTAATTGCAAGAGCCGGCGCAAACGCATGCTAAAGTTTTTTTTAATAAAAAACGTATTTTAATGTAAATCAAATTTATTTTAACATCAAAACTAATTAGAAAATTCATATTTCATTAGTTTTTAGCTATTTTCATGAATCCTTATTCTCATTTTTGCTTAAAAACCGCATAAAAGCGAGAGCCAGCGGGAAAGCCGGCGGAAAAACTGGCACGAAAGCATGCCAACTTCCCCGCGGTTAAAATCATTTAGTTTTTTAAAATATTTAGATTTTAAAAATATAAAACATTTTGGCCACATTTCTGCTGCTTGAAAATGGATTTGGTATGTTTTAAGCTTTTTT
>JASAMX010019698.1:0-16914 GCA_030248175.1 Microlaimidae sp. YZB2_3 | reverse complement strand
TTCCAAGCTTTTATTTTAATTCGTAATGTGAAATGAATTTCACCTCTGCAATTGAAAATGCTAAAATCTATGTTTTTAGCTATATTACACAGAAACTTTTTTCCATGGTAATTGTCTATTTTTAACTAAACAGTAAAAACTTATTTTAATGTTTGTTATTTTTTGGTTTAAATTTTTAACTCAGAAAAATAAACATAAAAACGTATGTAATAATAGGACGCGCTGCATGCGTCTTTGCAGTTATTTACAAATTAAGCCCGGCTATTGTATTCTGAAACCCATATCCGAATACGAGGCAAGTTTTTTTAACGGTAAGAAATGTTTATGATAAAATCGTAAAAATATGGTAAATTGTTTATTGTCTTATGCAAAAATATAATAAACTTTTAGCTAGCTGCGTGGAAAATCGGGAAAATTAATGACTGAATAAATTTTATTTTTATCAAAAAATGTTTTAACTAGTTGAAATAACCAAACTTAAAATCTTTCAGGCTGAAATTAAGGGCGTAACCGCTCGCCGTCAGGAAGAAAAGAACAATAAAAGCACGACAAAAAAATAATAAAAAAAAAGTTGGCAGAGATGATGTAACCAATTATTATTAAGTTGCGTCAAGCGTTTCTCTACACGTGATATTTTCTCGGAGAATGAGTGGTGACTTTACCACCCAGTTGTTTTCACCCTGATAGAATTCGTCTTTAGTGTTTTTCAGCTAATTAGTTAGTTAACTAGTCAGTTAATTGTTTAAAATTTTAAACTAAAGATAAATTCTATCAGGGTGAAGATACATGAGTGGTAAAGTAAGCACTCGTTCTTTGAGAAAATATCACGTGCAGAGAAACACATGAGCAACTTAATAATAATTGGTTACATAACCCCTGAAAACTTTTTTTAATTTTTCTCGCTCGCGGGTTTATTGTTTATTTTTCTTGGCGGAGAGCGGTTACGCCCTTAATTTCAGCCTGAAAGACTTTAGCTTTAGTAAGTTAACTAGTAAGTTAATTGGTCAAAATTTAAACTATAAGTTAACTAGTAAGTTAATTGCTTAAAATTATCAACTAAAGGTAAACCCAACGTGGCTGCAACAGTTGTTCGTTGGACTAAAAAATGCCTTCCATTAAGTAACCACTCAAATCACGAGAAGCTGACGTCACTCGTATCAGCCAATCAGAATTCAGAAAATGAAAGATTTGAAGTAGAAATCAACTTCAAATGGTAGTTTAGAAATAATTCTTATTTTGTGACATAAAACAAGAAAATAGTTGTTTATTGAACACGTGAAAACACTGTTGCAGCTACGTTTGGTTTGCCTTTAGTAAGTTAACTAGTAAGTTAACTAGCCCAAAAAATGGACTAGTTAACTAGTTATCTAGTAACTAAAGATAAACCAAACGTAGCTGCAACAATGTGCTCACGTGACTAATTTAGACACGCCCACATGACTTTCATGCGGAGAATTTTTTTCATTCACACAAGATCAACAATTTTTAGAAAATGTAATGTATTTGTGAAAATCATAATTTATAAATCAAATGTTAAGGTTTTTCCTAATAGTTTTCACTGCAAAGCGTTAAGTAGAAAACCAATTGTAGTACAAAAATTACGGTATTTTACTTACATAAAAATTATATTTTAGAATATCCAAATGACAAAAAATTCGACAAATTAGCAAAAAACAGCAAACAAATAATGTTTTTGTTTTTTATTTATGTGAATAAAATTCTAAAAATATAAAAAATCTAAAAAACTTTATTAAAACGAAAATAAAAATGTGTTGTTATGAGGTTCGACCACCTTACCTCTGTCAAAGCGACTACGTCTTGACTGATTGAGCCACGGCATCATCGGTGAAATATGTTCAAAAACACATATATAAACAAATACTCTGTATTAAATCGAATCTAATTGGCTGATAAAGTGACGTTAGATTCTCGTAATTTGAGTGGTTAGTTAATGGGGGGGGCACTTTTTATTCCAACGAACAACTGTTGCAGCCACGTTGTGTTTACCTTTAGTAAGTTAACTACCACAACTCTATACTAAAGCCTAGGATTTAGAGTTATAAATCTTTAAAATTATGATTATGAGCTAAAAAGAGCTAAGTCGAAAAATTCATTTATTCAATACATGTTAATAATTAAAGTGAACAAAATCTAAGAATTTCACAAGATCTATTATTTAAAAGATCTAACGGATTTTGGAAGTTAATGTAATTGAAGTTCGAAAAAAGATGCTTCTTTAAAATAACATCCTTCACGTCTAACATTCTTAAAATTTAAGGTTAAATTTCGCCAATTACTAGCATATTCAATTTATAAATATAAAGAAATTTCGAAATATGAAAAAAATTTTGCTATTAAATCATCAAATTATTCAAAGTTTTTTTCATATAGGTATTCAATTTTAATTTTATTTTTTTAACACGTTTTACTTTTTTAATCAAAACATACTCCCTGTATAAAATTGCTTTAACTCCTGCTCTATTTATAGAGCATCCTTTAAAAGTAATAAGAATGGTTTGCAGGATTAAGTATAATATTGTTTTAAACTTGAATATATTGCAAAATACTTACGTAAAAGTGTATAGTGTATACTATCACTTGTAAAGTAATAACTTAAGGTTTAAAAAACATCAAAATATTAAAATAATTTTTTTATTCTCCCTAAGAAAACTTTGTGCACTTAAAAATAAGTTTTTCTACTTACACAAGTGCTTAAATTCTAAAACGTAACTATTAATTACTCAAAACAAACAATCTGCAGTAACAAATTTGATTTTTTTTTGAAAAAGTTACCACTTCTAACAAAACTACAACTTCTAAAAAAAAATTTAGCCTGCCTCGGCCCCGGCCCCGGCCGGGGAAAAATTTTCTGCCCCGGCCCTGGCCCCGGCCCCGGCCCCGGCAAATCCAAATTTCGCTACCCCGGCCCCGGCCCCAGCATCAGCGAAAATCCTGCCCGGTCGGTCGATCCTTAGCTCGGAGGAACATCACTAATTAAGATATTCGAATTGATGGAGAAAAAAATAACATCGACATTATTATGCTTGACAGCCTGTTTTTTATTAAAGGACTCTTCGAATTTTGATGTTTAAAAATATTTTTTATGTTTGAGAAAGTTTTTAATTTATTAATGCGAAGCGCAACAATATGCTGTATTGTGAATTAAATTATTCAATTAAATTAAATTAAATTAAATTAAATTAAATTAATAAATTCTGTATTAACCTAAAAATAGACAATTACCCCATGGAAAAAAGTTTTCTGTGTAATATAGCTAAAAACATAGATTTTAGCGTTTTCAATTGCAGAGATTTGAAATTTAATTTCACATTTCAAATTAAAATAAAAGCTTTGGAAAAAATATCACTTTGGAAAATGACATCTACATAATGGACAGTGAGTTTTTTAATTATAAATAATCTAAAAACTGCTTTTTGCGGTATATGCTGTTAAAAATTTTAACATCGTTAACACACTTAAATATCAATTATTTCTCAATGCTTTTTTATTTAATCTAATAGCGTTTTTAGAATTTTAAAAACTTTTATACTTTTTTAGGTCAAAAATACAGCAAAAAATAATTGTTAGTGGAATTCCACAATATGAGATATTTACTAGTTTTTTTAATTACAACTCGATACGCGCTATGAGTTCGGAACAGATAAAATAACACAGAGCGTAATTCAATGTATAAAACAATTTAAGTTCATCCATTAAGCAACGAGATGTGTTCCAGAGCTCATTGTTATAAATGAAAGAAGATTTGGAACATATTTAATATAATACCAGAACATATCTAATATAATACCATAACTCTCTGTAGGTTAAGTGGTTGTACGACAAAACAGTTTGAAACATTTTAAACAAAAGCTATTTATATTAAATTAACTTTAATTTTTACTAACTTTCTGTTGAAAACTACAATTTAAAATGATTATTGTACATACTCGAACGATTAAGCTTCCAGTGAAATAACTTTTATTTTTTATATTTTAAACCAACACTTTATCTGGTCTTGTTTTTAGTTTTGTTTATTGCATTGGCACAAAGAAATATATATCATGGATAGTCCAATTTTATTTTCTATAGTTTTTGAGTTTTTTATGTTTGTTTAAATGTTTGTTACATTATAATTGACTCCAAAAATATTGATAAAAGAGTCTTAAAATCGATATTCCTTCTGCTAGTCATCGAGGTCAGCTAGGTGTGATTTGCATAAAAACTTTTGTCTGATAAAAAAGTCTTCCTGCTTTCAAACAGGCTTAAATTTCGAAAAAAACAAACAAAATATTACAACGAAAAAACTAAAGGTAAACCTGTTAAAATAAAAAAACAAAGCACAAAGGTTAAGCTTTTTTGTACAAAACATGGTTTTAAAAAACTTCTAAAAATCAACTGATCTAGCTTGTAAGGAACGTGCAATGTAACTAATAAACTGGTAAGGGCCGGCCCCGGCAATCAATATCTCTACCCCGGTCCGGCCTTGGTTTCGGTTTTTTAAAAAAATATCGTTGGATCATTGGTTGAGCGTGATGGGAGGTCCGAACAAGGAAGTATATTTCTTAACACCAGGAAGTCTGTACAATGTTTAAATTTAATAAAAAAATCGTGGCAGTAAACATTGTACAGACAGAAAAATAGAATAAAAAATGCAATAAACAAAACTAAAAACAAGACCAGATAAAGTGTTGGTTTAAAATATAAAAAATAAAAGTTATGGCACTGGAAGCTTAATCGTTCAAGTATGTACAATAATCATTTTAAATTGTAGTTTTCAACAGAAAGTTAGTAAAAATTAAAGTTAATTTAATATAAATAGCTTTTGTTTAAAATGTTTCAAACTGTTTTGTCGTACAACCACTTAACCTACAAGAGTTATGGTATTATATTAGATATGTTCTGGTATTATATTAAATATGTTCCAAATCTTCTTTCATTTATAACAATGAGCTCTGGAACACATATCGTTGCTTAATGGATGAACTTAAATTGTTTTATACATTGAATTACGCTCTGTGTTATTTTATCTGTTCCGAACTCATAGCGCGTATCGAGTTGTAATTAAAAAAACTAGTAAATATCTCATATTGGAATTCCACTAACAATTATTTTTTGCTGTATTTTTGACCTAAAAAAGTATAAAAGTTTTTAAAATTCTAAAAACGCTATTAGATTAAATAAAAAAGCGTTGAGAAATAATTGATATTTAAGTGTGTTAACGATGTTAAAATTTTTAACAGCATATACCGCAAAAAGCAGTTTTTAGATTATTTATAATTAAAAAACTCACTGTCCATTATGTAGATGTCATTTTCCAAAGTGATATTTTTTCCAAAGCTTTTATTTTAATTTGAAATGTGAAATTAAATTTCAAATCTCTGCAATTGAAAACGCTAAAATCTATGTTTTTAGCTATATTACACAGAAAACTTTTTTCCATGGGGTAATTGTCTATTTTTAGGTTAATACAGAATTTATTAATTTAATTTAATTTAATTTAATTTAATTTAATTGAATAATTTAATTCACAATACAGCATATTGTTGCGCTTCGCATTAATAAATTAAAAACTTTCTCAAACATAAAAAATATTTTTAAACATCAAAATTCGAAGAGTCCTTTAATAAAAAACAGGCTGTCAAGCATAATAATGTCGATGTTATTTTTTTCTCCATCAATTCGAATATCTTAATTAGTGATGTTCCTCCGAGCTAAGGATCGACCGACCGGGCAGGATTTTCGCTGATGCTGGGGCCGGGGCCGGGGTAGCGAAATTTGGATTTGCCGGGGCCGGGGCCGGGGCCAGGGCCGAGGCAGGCTAAATTTTTTTTTAGAAGTTGTAGTTTTGTTAGAAGTGGTAACTTTTTCAAAAAAAAATCAAATTTGTTACTGCAGATTGTTTGTTTTGAGTAATTAATAGTTACGTTTTAGAATTTAAGCACTTGTGTAAGTAGAAAAACTTATTTTAAGTGCACAAAGTTTTCTTAGGGAGAATAAAAAAATTATTTTAATATTTTGATGTTTTTTAAACCTTAAGTTATTACTTTACAAGTGATAGTATACACTATACACTTTTACGTAAGTATTTGCAATATATTCAAGTTTAAAACAATATTATACTTAATCCTGCAAACCATTCTTATTACTTTTAAAGGATGCTCTATAAATAGAGCAGGAGTTAAAGCAATTTTATACAGGGAGTATGTTTTGATTAAAAAAGTAAAACGTGTTAAAAAAATAAAATTAAAATTGAATACCTATATGAAAAAAACTTTGAATAATTTGATGATTTAATAGCAAAATTTTTTTCATATTTCGAAATTTCTTTATATTTATAAATTGAATATGCTAGTAATTGGCGAAATTTAACCTTAAATTTTAAGAATGTTAGACGTGAAGGATGTTATTTTAAAGAAGCATCTTTTTTCGAACTTCAATTACATTAACTTCCAAAATCCGTTAGATCTTTTAAATAATAGATCTTGTGAAATTCTTAGATTTTGTTCACTTTAATTATTAACATGTATTGAATAAATGAATTTTTCGACTTAGCTCTTTTTAGCTCATAATCATAATTTTAAAGATTTATAACTCTAAATCCTAGGCTTTAGTATAGAGTTGTGGTAGTTAACTTACTAAAGGTAAACACAACGTGGCTGCAACAGTTGTTCGTTGGAATAAAAAGTGCCCCCCCATTAACTAACCACTCAAATTACGAGAATCTAACGTCACTTTATCAGCCAATTAGATTCGATTTAATACAGAGTATTTGTTTATATATGTGTTTTTGAACATATTTCACCGATGATGCCGTGGCTCAATCAGTCAAGACGTAGTCGCTTTGACAGAGGTAAGGTGGTCGAACCTCATAACAACACATTTTTATTTTCGTTTTAATAAAATTTTTTAGATTTTTTTATATTTTTAGAATTTTATTCACATAAATAAAAAAACAAAAACATTATTTGTTTGCTGTTTTTTGCTAATTTGTCGAATTTTTTGTCATTTGGATATTCTAAAATATAATTTTTTCACTGTAAGTAAAATACCGTAATTTTTGTACTACAATTGGTTTTCTACTTAACGCTTTGCAGTGAAAAAACTATTAGGAAAAACCTTAACATTTGATTTATAAATTATGATTTTCACAAATACATTACATTTTCTAAAAATTGTTGATCTTGTGTGAATGTTAAAAAAAATCTCCGCATGAAAGTCATGTGGGCGTGTCTAAATTAGCTACGTGAGCACATTGTTGCAGCTACGTTTGGTTTATAGAGATACGTAACTGAACGAAGAAAAAAAATAATATTGAACTTCAAAATATGACGACTTATAAATAGAAGTTCTAATGTAAAGCTGTCGAGCAACGGTGTAACGCAGCACGTCAGTTAATGAGGTACGAAGGCTGGAAATTAAGATGCATTTTTGTACCGCTCATTTTTCAATCAAAAAGCTAAAAATAGCAAATTGGTTCGCAATCTTTCTTTCAAAAATTCGATTTATTCAAAATTTTGGACGTCACACTATTCTAAAACTAAATCTTTAATCAGTTTTTTTTTGCCGATTCTGAAACAAATTCTAATACAGAAAGTTTTTTGTGAAAATCTTTGCGAAAATAAGTTGTCAATCATAAAGGTTATATGGAGAATTTTCTCAAAAAACCCCCACTATTTGACAATATCTAGGCTTTAAATTTTTGATTGATTCATTGAACCAATCTGATCTGTAAAATACACATACAGACAGACATCTGACTGAAAAAATGACGAATGATTTGGCATGTTTTGTCTGAAATATGTGACTCAATTTTTTTAGGAAAAATTTCAGCTTTTGGTGCTACTTTAACGGAGAGACAATCGAAATTTTAATTATTTAATAAACTGTGTAAGTAATGAGACTGTGCCTTAACTGTGCACGTATGTGAGACATACTACAAGGCAATTAAAAAATAAATTTAAGAATTTTAACAAGTCTAGTTCTTTGTAAGGTAAAAAAGCAGATAAAAAGCGCAAAAAACTATGGAAAAACGTACCACGACTAAACCAAATCCTGTATTTATCATGATATTTGCAATCAAAGACAGTAATCACATAAATAAAATATTTAAAAGCGTTTTAGTTGCAGCTAACTAGTGTTGTAAAAAGTTACTTTTACTTTTACTTAAAGTAATAAAAGTAACGGATTTCGGATTACTTTTACTTTTACTTTTACTCGACTTTTAAAATTTCAATTACTTTTACTTTTACTCTTACTCGACTTTTACTTTTGCTTTTACTCTTACTCGGATTTTCTGCTGCAAATACTTAAAAAATTAATTTAAGTAAAATTTAGGTAATTTCAATGGGTGTTTTCCCTATGGGCTTGTTTTAAAATGAATGACAGAAGACTATTTTTAAAGTCGCTAACACGCTAAAATCAATTATTTTGACCAAAAAACTTATTAACATAATAATTTATACAAAAAATTAGCAAAAACACTTTAGAACTGAGCTCTGAAGCTCCAAAAACCGGTGTTTTGCTCCGCTTCAAAATTACTTGCTCCGCTTCAAAATTACTTTTATTATTCTTTTACTCTTATTTTTACTTAAAAAAATAGGTGTTATTTTTACTTTTACTTTACTTAAATAAAATTTTGACCATTACTTTTACTCTTACTCTACTTAAATTAAAATTTTTCAAATTACTTTTAGTTTTACTTAAAATAATCCAAAATCAATACTTTTTACAACAATACAGCTGACTTAATTTTTTTTAATTAATAGAATGATAAAAATTAACTAAATTTATGGTACTCACAAAAATAGTGTTGATTATATCATATTTAACTGTGGTATAACTTTTACCACGCTGGAAAAAGTACAAACTTATTTTTAAGGTTAAATATAAAGGATGCATTACCAAAAAATATCATATTATACTTTACTAAAGAAAAATATACTATTCTATTTTTAAAGCAGAACTTTCTAGTGCCGTGTTTTTAGCACTGCCATTAGGGTAACTGACTTAATTTCGGCCACCTTTTTTTATTTTTTTGAATAAGTTTTTTCTGGCTTTTTCAATCAAGCCAAAATTTGGCTTAAAAATCAAACAATAGCTAAATTTGTTATTCCAGGGCAAAATTTGAATATTTCTGTTACACTTAAAAATCAGTGGAGGTTTAAAGTTTTTTTTATAGTGGCCGAAGTTAAGGCGTGTACCATTTATTTCGGCCACCTACAAGAAACTGGCCACAACTATTGCTTAAACGAACAATAAAAATTTTTAAAGGTTCCAAATTTACCCTTAGGTATTGTTCCTGGTACATATAACTTAATTTTTCCCGTTTGTGAACTTTAATAGTTATTAGCAAGACTTTAAATAATTATGTCAAAACCTTAAAAAAAGTTTTAATAATTTGTATTTTTTGTTCAATTTTTATTTTTGGCTTAAAAGACGTCGAAACAAAGTCAAACGAGCAAAAAAATCTTTATAAATACGGTAAAACAATTATAATTAAAAACAGCAAAAAACGGCAAGTTCTTTCACCTAAATTTTTAGGTGGCCGAAATTAACGGAATCTTAAAATGCGCAGTTAGTTAAACGCATTGCAAAATGATTTTGAAGAAAATATCAAAACATGAAAATTAACAACTTTGAGCCTTAAATAGAAGATATTTCTAGACTATATATATTGCTTTGTTCTAAACTTGATGCAGTTTAAACATAAAACAAAAATTAGGAAAATCACAAAAAATTTACTTTTTGTATGAAAATGTTGATAATGTAGAATAACAAAAATAAAAAACTTTTGCAAAAACACTTTATTCAACATTCATCCAGTTACTTTTGTGCTAGTTCTTTTGTGTTTTAAAAATAAGCCAATTTTCTAACACCCTAAATTGTTGGCCGAAATTAAGGCGTGAACGAAATTAAGTCAGTTACCCTAATTGTTGTGAGTAAAAAACAGTAAAACAACTGCCATTATTGAGGCAAGTGACGTGATAATGGGCACTGTTTAAAAAGTAGCAGTGTTTTTACACATATCCTAGTATGCTAATTTAAATGCATTGCATTTGGGAGCACACTGTACTTTTAAGGGCAATCTGCAAATATGCACTATTAAGGGCAATCTGCAAATATGCGCTTTTAAGCGAATATGCGCTATTATGTCTATAAATTGGCACAGTTACCGTAAACAAATAAAATATTCTGACTAAGTTACCACTATATATTTCGTACATTGTACACAATGCTACACTTATAATACTGATATTAATAAATAAAATACAACGCAAGATAAAAACACATAATGTTTTCATTTATTGTTTTGTATTTTCTTTTTGTATGTCATTATTTTAACTGTAGCATATAACCAATTTTTTTCTTAAAGGCTTTAAGTTCCCATTGCTCGTGACTCCAAGGCCCCAAAGATTTCTGATGGCTTCAAGTTCTTTGATTGTGGCTCTAGGCCAAGATTCACAAAGCGGGGCTAGCCCCAGCCTAGTCCAAGACTACCTAGTCCCGGACTAATTACGGTAGGTTACTGAATACTCTGGACTAAATATATTAAAATTTCTTTAAACGATAAAAAAACAATCTAAAAAAGCACAATTTAGAGCAATTATTTGTATAAAAAAGTAAAAAACTTTTAAATCTCTATATGATAACTGTAAACTTGTGTAAAAAGTGATAACAAAATTTTCTCAAATTACATATGTTTCGGACAAAAAAAATTGTATCGCGCCGCGATTGAAAAAATAAAATTAGTAGTATTTTTATTTTTTTTTTGTTCTTCTTTAACATATATAATTTTTAACATAATTTTTCCTACTACTTTTCACACAAATTTAAAATTATCTAATAGAGATTTAAAGGTTTATCACTTTTTTATACAAATAAACGCTCTAACTTTTGCTTTTTATATCTTTTTTTATCGTTTAATGAAGTTTTAATATACTTAGTCCCGGGTATGCAGTAACCTACCATAATTAGTCCGAGACTAGCTAGTCCGGGGCTAGCCCCGCTTTGTAAATCTTGGCCCTAAAGACCCCGTATCAATTAAGCGCATGGACATAAAATAGCCTTTAAAAATGCAATGTACTTCAATATGCAGTTGCGTTCGAGTTAGCATTCTAGGATATGCACAAAAAACACTGTAACTTTTTGAACACGACACCATGTACACAACACTTGCCCCAATAATGGCAGTAGTTTTGCCATTTTTTGTACACAACAGTTAATGGCAGTGCTCTAAAAATGACACCAAATAGTTTCGCTTCTAATACTGAGTTGAATATTTTTCCTTAATACAATAAAATATACAATATTATGGTTGGTATTACTATTATGATTATTACCAATTAAGCCCGAACTAAAAATCCGAAATTTAGATAATTAAAACAAAACAAATAAATAGCTACTAATAAAATGTGGACGTGGTTCTTAAACGAATGAACAGGAAAATTAACCAACGAAAAAATTAATTATAATATTAATTTATGCAAAAACATCAAAATCAGAATTGAAGTTATAGTGCCATACGTGGTTTTTAAACGAATGAACAGGAAAATTAACCAACGAAAAAATTAATTATAATATTAATTTATGCAAAAACATCAAAATCAGAATTGAAGTTATAGTGCCATGTCTATAGTGTTATAATTTTATATTTGGGGCTTTTATTCCGCAGTGAAAATAATTCTATTAGTTAAGTTTAAATTTTTGTTCTCACTAGGAAAAATTGCACATCAGTTTTTTAAAGAAAAAAGTTTGTGGGTGTTTTTAGATATAGAAGAAAATATATAAGATAGAAAATAATTTTTAAGCTTTATATTATAGTTTTCTGCGCTGTGAGGTCTGTTTTACGAGCCATATGCTTATAGGTTTTTATCACCAAATTTTAAGAGATCTTTGCTCATAAACAAATTGACAGTAAAAAAACTTTTAAAATTCATAAATTCTTAGCTCCGTCAAACAGCTGTTTTAGTTTTTTTAATGCAAGAAATATTGCAAACATCAAGTTTATTTTTCAATTATTCTATGTATTTCTGTTATAAACTGTAAAGGCGGTAATTAATAATATAAATTTATAAACTTTTTTTCACGCCTCTAAACAAAATTAACATAAATATCATATCTGAATTAGGGTAAAATTATCAAAAACAATTTATAAAAAAATTATGAATTCACCAAAGTTTCAAACGAATTATTGCAAAAAAAGTTTAAAAAGTCTCAAAAAGGTTGATAAAAAAGTAATGTGCCAGTAGAAAAATCCATATGTACGAGTTTTTTCACAAATATTTGGTCATTATTTGTCGTGTTTATCTGTTTACTAACCTTTAAAACTGTAAGTAGGAAACTTAGAGCTGTCCGAAAAAAGTCAAAGCTGATTCCCCGAAAAAAACTCAAAGGCCTAAGCTTTATGGCTTCAAGTTTTTCTAATCGGATAGCTGTACAATCTATTAAACTAATATTGATAGTAGTAATAATAGTAAATTCGTTAACAATTAGAAAAATACGTTAAAAACAGCATAAAAAATTGGTAAAACTAATTAACAAAAAAACAACACTCAAAACCATTATAAACTTGCAAAATTAACATTTATTAAAACTATCATAAAAATTGTATTTTTATATTTAGACTTTCCGTATTAATTATTAATGTTTCTATCTTCAATTTTTTAATCTGAAGCTCCGGAAATTTAAAGCAAAGTAAGTATCGGAACCTCGAAAAACATCATAGCATCAATAAAATATGGGTTTTAGATTGTAAATTTCAAAATTAAGGTCTCTCCGGACAGTTTTCTTAAGTATGGTAAATCGCCATTTTTGGCATACCAGATCTCGTGAAATACAGTAATATTTCACTAAAAAATTTATATGAGTGTTAAAAAGGCAGAAATATTACGATTATAAAGTGAACATTCATTATATTATTGTAAGTAATTGAAATAATTGATATTAAAAATCAAATTACAATGAAATTTTTTTAAAACCCTTAAAATTATTTACTACACACTATTTATTTAAAAAATAATTCCAATAGAGAGACACAGTTACCCTCTTTCACGTACGTAAAAATTAAACTGAATATTGTTGTATTTATGGTTTAATAAAAAATTTTCCGTGAAAAATGGGGGTTAATTTTTTCAAAATTTCGTTAAAACTTCGATTTAATTTAATTTGGTAAAATTTAAAGCTCCAGATAGTATATTTCTATTGAAATTTATAATTTTTGGAAGGCCATAACATCTTTTGTATTGTTTAACGCATAAATAGTTCTGTCGTGCGTCGTGCGTTTTATCAATTTTTTTCAGAAGGGTGGTTTATAAATCGCTTTTAGAGCTCATCATCCCATGGTAGCAGTGGCATAGTCGGTTAGCGCGTCGTCAAATTTTTTGAAAGGTCGCGAGATCGACTCCCACATAAAACATATTTCGCCACAATTTTTTTTTTTTTGATTTTAATAATGTTTTTCTTATAATTTTAAAATTTTATTTCACATAAATTCAAAAAATATCATTATTGTAAACAGGATTTGTTGCCTGCTTTTCGCCAATTAGTCAAATTTTCGTCATTTGAATATCTTAAAATATTATAATACTCTATAAGTATAATAATTCAAAAATAAATTGTGTGAATAAAAATGGGTAATTTTTGCTATTTATTGCAATTGGTTTACTACTGAACGCTCTGCAATAAAAACTGTCCGGAGAGACCTTAAAGCTACCATCCGCTTTTACTGGAAAGAAGGGTCGTATTGCTACGTTTTTGAATAAAGCGAACTTTTTAAAATTTAACGAATATATAATTAAAGACAAGTAGGGCAGTCTGTTTTTTACACCAAAAAAATTGACCTTACTAGGATTAAAACCCGGGTCTCCTTTCCTTAAGTTGTGGGTCTCTTTTTCTCTGTCCGGCATCAACTGCACTGCATCATATAGACTGTGTGCCTTGCACCACTCTACCACTGCACAAATAGAACATTTTCTGATTTACAATGAAAAGACTATATTAAATTTTCGAGTAGTTATGACGTGATAAATCATAGCAACGTAAAAATGATAAACGTGAGGGAACGTTTCACGGCCCAAAAGATATGCTTCTAGCTAGCTTAGTAACCTTTGTGAAAAGTTTAAAGTATTAGTTCAGCAGGGTCTTTTTGTTTTTGTGTGTTTAGTGTGTGCTTGAAGAGAAAACATTAATGATTTTTGCGTACGTGTTTTATTCATAAAAACTAGTCAAATTAAAAAGTTTTTTTATGTAAAATCTAAAGTAAACTTGTTAACCGCGGAAAAGCAGTTAACCACTCGCGGCCAGCATTAAGTGCAAAGGTGGAGAGTAATCTAATATCCACTTTAATCTAATACATGACGCAATTTAAAAAAATTTATATGGTCTATTGTGATAGTAATAAGCAACAAAAGCAAATTTTTAGCGAAAAAAAAACGATTTGCTATAATTTATGAATAACTTTTTTCTTTTTCTATATACAAATAGCCGAAATGTGTGATTATGTTTTCTAACTTCTTCTCAACCACAAAATTGATCAAGCTAAATGAAGTATTACTAGAAAGCTTATGGTCCGCAAATTGTCGTAAGAGGGTTAATTTTTTTAAAACTAAACATCGACACTTTTATACTAGACAGCGCATTTTGACCATAAAGGGGCGTTTACAATGCACGATGCGCAATGCATTAAAAACCCTAAAATGGGCATTCACCCTTAAAAAAATGAATTTTCCGACTTGGGACTGCGTTTCAAGTTTAATTTATAAGAAGTATTAGTCAATAAAAAAACCAGAAAATTAGGTTTTTTTAGAAAAATCAAGACAGACATTTTTATACTGGACAACTTGGAGCCTTGGGAACTTGGAGCTGGAACTTGGATCCAAAAATAAGGAACTTGGAGCAGTAAGTCGGGAAATTGGAGCCGTAGGTTGGGAACTTGGAGCCAAAAATAAAAATCGCTAAAACGCTTACCTAAGCCTAAGCGAAGCCCAAATCTAACCCCAACCAATTTTTTCTTAAAGGCTCCAAGTTCCCATTGCTCGTGGCTCCAAATTCCCAAAAATTTTCTATGGCTCCAAGTTCCCTGCTTGTAGCCCTAAAGACCCCGTACCCCGATTTTAACCCAAAGAACCTTTTGATTTTGGTACTTGAATTTTTTTTTTTGTTTTTTAAACTGGCTTAAAATTATTGATACTAGATATTTTATGATTGAGGGAAACAATATCATGTCATATGGTAAATTAAACGATTAGGTTTTCTACGAACACAACTTCCTGATAAAAAATTAATTTTTACCGCAAAAAAAGCTGAAAAGATGTGTCCTGGATTTGGAAATGTAAAAATTTCAAATTTAATATCAAATTTTAAATTAAAACCAGATTTTTGAAAAAATACATGACTTTTACACATGGGCAACTATTGCTACTAAAACAACCATTAGAAAGCATAGTCCAAAGAATATTTTAAAGGGTTTTTAAATTTAAAAAATTAACATAGTCATCTTTACACTGAATAATCACTCTCACCAAAAGTTTTTGAAATTCGCTACTGAAAAAAATTTCGGTGTTTAAATGGCTTGGAAAGCAACAGTTATGTTGTATGGTAAATTAAACCATTAATGTTTTACGTGCGCATAGCACATAATAAATTCTAATGAACAATAATTTTTTTGGTACGGGGTCTTTAGAGCCACAAACTGGGAACTTGGAGCCATCGAAAATTTTTGGGAACTTGGAGCCACAAGCAATGGGAACTTGGAGCCTTTCAGAAAAAATTGGTTTGGGCTAAAATTTAGGTTTCGCTTAGGCTTAGGTACACGTTTTAGCGATTTTTATTTTTGGCTCCAAGTTCCCAAATTACGGCTACAAGTTCCCCGCTTACGGCTCCAATTTCCCTATTTTTGGTTCCAAGTTCCAGCACCAATTTCCCAAGGCTCCATCGACCCTAAATCATTTTTTTCGCCAAAATATGTAGCTGAAAATATGCACTCTGGGATTTTTAATATTTTGAAGACTTAAATTTAATGACAGATTTTAAATTAAAATATAACATCTTTAAAAAATATCACATGAAAACATGAACAACTACATGACGGACAGTTAGTTTTTTGATTATGAATAGTCTGAAACAGTTGCTGGGGTTGGTCAAATGGGGCAAAAAAATACGGGGAAAATTATAACTCAGCCGTATAGCTGACACCAGCTACCTGTATTTAAAAAAATACATTCGATCGATTGTCACTGTCAGCAACTAAAACGGTTAACAATCATTGTGGGAAAAGAATATGTATATATTTGGATTTAGGGTCGATGGAGCCTTGGGAACTTGGATCTGGAACTTGGAACCAGAAATAGGGAACTTAAAGCCGTAAGTCGGGAACTTGGAGCCGAAAATAAAAATCGCTAAAAAGTTTTCCTAAGCCTAAGCAAAGCCTAAATTTAACCCCAAACCAATTTTTTCTTCAAGGCTCCAAGTTCCCAAAAATTTTCCATGGCTCCAAGTTCTCTGCTTGTGGCTCTAAAGACCTCGTACCATATATTTGTAATAATTTCTCCATAAATAAAATTCAAACAACAAAACTGTCGTCTACTAGACAAGTATAAAATTTTTTTATCCTTACTGAAAATCAAATTAAACAGAGTTTCTAATAAGCTTCTTTGTTTAAATCACTGTTTTTGTATACATCATCTATAAAAGCAAAAAGTATTTATGCCGCAAGC
The DNA here is from genome assembly GCA_030248175.1 of Microlaimidae sp. YZB2_3. NCBI lineage: Eukaryota > Metazoa > Nematoda > Chromadorea > Desmodorida > Microlaimidae > Microlaimidae sp. YZB2_3. Next base: position 202 of record JASAMX010019698.1, on the reverse strand, counting down.
AATATTTTTGTTGCGAAGTTTTCATTTTTCTTAAATACGGCGTTCAAAACTGATAAAACTAAAAATAAAAAAAACAACAAGCTTTTTATTTGTTTTCATTTCATTTCTTAACCAAAACAGTGAGGTGTTTTTTTTTTGATCGCGTAAAATATTAGAAAGATAAAGAGAAAAAGCTAGAGCAATACGTAACTGAACGAAGTAA
>JASAMX010019694.1:0-16699 GCA_030248175.1 Microlaimidae sp. YZB2_3 | reverse complement strand
TGCGGAGTCAAACTTTTTGTCTTCGATTTTAATAATTTTTCGTGAAAACCTTAGCTCTGCCCTCAATAGCCCACAAAATTTTTTTCAACAAAATATCTCCAGTGGTTCAGGAGTTATGACCACCCAAAAATGGCGTTTTTTGACAATTCTGTACGTGAAAGATTGCTCAATGAGTATAACAATTTAAGTTACAAATTATGTACTCAAAAAAGCGGCTATTTTCTACTTTAATTTGATACCTTGATCGTTAAGATTGGTGCAGTATTTGTCGAGATATTGCGTTTCTCGTTCAAACATACGCCCGGGGAAAAATCGCCCCTTTTTCCTGCTCTATTCTTAGAGATTTTTTCAAGGCTAGTTATATATTTTTGATAATATATCTTTTAAACATTATTTTAAAAAGGTATTATATCTATAATCTTTTTTTGTTACAGAGCGGTTTGGTTTTTAAGAGTCTTAAGCTGTATGATGAACTATAAGAAAACTATAATTGGAAGATTTAGAAAGATTTTTCAAAAAACTCCGCCAATAAAAATTAAAAAGTTAGTTTTTTTTGTTTAATGTAATGAATAACTTTAAGTTGAATTCACGTTTCTACCAAAATATTTTTTGTTTAATTACCCTACACGTTTCATAAACTTGAAGCCTGTCAAAGGAAATGACCAATCCAACTGGTCAAATTCTTTGCTCAAAATCTGCAAACAGGTATTAATTTAAAATAATAACACTTTTTTATTCGCTTTTACTTAAGAATATAATGATTAGCATTTGGTTTTTGTAATAAATGTTTTCATTATTTTTTTATTTTTAATATTTTTAATAAACAATACTAAATTTTAATTATATTGGTAAATGAAAGCTGATTTTAAAATATTTAGTACAAATTTAACTAAAAATTATAAAAATGGCATTTAATCTACAATTTAAAGAAATTTTATTTATTATCAGTAATGTTTTATCAAATTTAAATAGTTGAAAATGGATTCTTCGTATATTCTTCAAAATCAGAAATTGTTTATTTATGAATGGTATTTTAAAAAACAAATGTGTGTCAAAGTATTATCAGAAATTTATAGTGCCATTTGAAACATGCTAAATTATTTCAAAATTAAGTTTTAGGGAAATTTATTCAAGAAAAACAAAACAAAAAAACTTTCGTTTTTGATGTGACGTTTTTTGGGTGGCATTTAAGGAGCGTTTACACCAGATCCCAGTTCCCGATTCCCGGATCCCAGACTGTAGAAACAGCCGAGAAATAAGTCCCATTTAAATGGGATCCCATATAAATAGGTTTTATTTTAATGGGTTTCCATTAGTAGTAAGTCTATTTAAATGGGATTTTTTAAATGGGATGTTTAGGGAACCTATGATTTGGATAGCGGTTTGTTGACATTCGTTGGCCCATTATTGCCTTGTTTATACTAAAAAAAACGACTATAATGTCCAGGGTTAGAACAAAAATCGTAAATCGGTCCAATGCCGCGCGCCCCTCCCCCCGGGTAGGAGGTACCTCCCTCTCCACGCAAAGAAGGGTTTGAGGGACCCAAATACGCAACAAGTGATTTTTTATTAAAATCGGCTTTTATTAGATCCTCAGCTCCACTTGCTTTATGAACAGCTTTGACAAATTTCTTAGGGCGATATACCATACCAAACTCACCTTTAATTGAATCTTTGATACCATTCCAAAAATATCTAACGTGATTTTTGGCTCTCTGCTCAGAAGAATAGTTTTCTGCAGGATAAGCGGCATTAACTAACCTACAGATTTGTAACGCGAATTGGTCAACGGATTCATTTTCAGCTTGAACTCTTGTATGGAGTTGATCTGCTATGGAACCAGTCTTATTGTTAAAGGTATCTGTCAAGTGCTCAAGGATTAAATTATAATCGTAGAGAATATAAAAATCTAGTTTCTCATATGTGTCCTTAGCTAAGCCATCTAGTGTTTGACCTATGTACAATGTCCTTTCTTCCCATTGTACTCCACCACCATCCATTATTGAATTGAACTCCTTCAGCCAGGCTCCGAAAACTATAGAGTTTTTCTCCCTGGAGAACTTTTTAAGGGAAAGGGGGAACAGTTTTGCAAAATCAATTTTCATATAACGGACTTTATGTTCCTGTGAGATGCACAGTCCTTGCATTTTTTGATCGCATGTGACAAATTGATTATTGTTTCTTGGGGGTTCTGTTTTAAGAATTTTGGAGTTGGTCGACGGTGGGGTTGGGGCAAGGATTAACCACCGGTTGTCACCGCAAATTACTCCTCCTCCCCTCGTCCACCTGCTGTTTTTGTTTGACCGTAGCTAACCAGGTTTGGGTGTCTGAAAATATAGCCATGCAGTTTCTGACCATGGCCATAAGTTGGGTCATTTGTTGCTCCATTTTAGAAAAGGGGGGGGGGTTGGGTTGAGAGTGCCCCTGATTTTGGGTCTTCCTCACTTCCCCCACCTGGCTGAGAGAAGGGTCACTATCAATGGAATTTTTAGATGACTCTACACTTGATGGCTGTTCTACAAAAATAGTTTTCCTAGTTTTCACTCTTTTAGTATTTTTAATCAGCCCTTCATTTTCAACAGGCGCCCCGCTCGCTGAGAATACCTCGCCTTCTTCTTCTTCTGGTTTGGGTAATTTCCCCCTGATTAACCATTTTATTAGTTTCCCCGAGGCCTCCTTGCAAAACGGTTTGGCTTTTGCAACTGGTTACCCCAGCGTTTGACCGACTTTTATTCAGAGTGTCCTCCTGGTTCTCCTGTCAGCGTCTCGCACGTTCTTCGTGCTCTCTAGCTTTATCCTGGCGATGTTTCACTTTTAGTGGAGGATTATTTGAGTCGTTAGGTTGCCAGTGATCGCGATTTGTTGTATCATCATAGGTGGAAAAGTTGGGTTCAGTTGGGGTATGCTTGGGTAACCCGTCCTCCCCCTTGTTTTTTGGTGCGCAAGTGGGTTGTTGAACAGTGTTGCCAGAGGATACCTCTGGCATGTCCCATAGCCCCACTGCGTTGAGATTCTGAAAGTTAAATGTTACTTTGTCCATATGTGTATCTAAAACCTTTTGATATATATCCTCCCTACCTTCTGACCGATCAAGCTCAAGGTCACCCACGAAACCTCTTCTTGCAACTCCTGTGGCTCCTGTGTTTGAGTCTTTTTGCGAAGGTGGTGGTGACTGTTGCATCATAATAGCTTTTAACCAGAGTTTAATTTTTTTGTAGAAAGAAAATTTTTGGTGTAACTCTTGCCTCAGTTAACAGTAATTCTGGAAAGGGGTGGTGAAAAACAACACGTTATATGCACAATACACAATATAATATACAACAATAATAATTCTACGCAAGAGTTTCCTCAGGTCAGCACAAAAAAAAAATTTTTTTTTGAAAAACGAAAAAAAGAAGTACAGCAGTACTGAAAAGGTTTATATGAAATAAAATTTTTGGTATAAGGAGTCACGGGGGTAAAAGTATATTTTTACCAGCCTCCGTTTGGTTCCAATATGTATGGGCAAACAGGGGTCTAGCCGGTATTTATAGAGCCTGTACCCGGTAGACAAGGACAATACTGTACTTCCTACGGAAAATGTTCACATTAACGTTTAAAAACGCTCATAATCAAGAGGCAAGGCCTCAGTAGGGACAATAGCATGGTTGAGTTTATTTATACGAGTGAAGGGAAATGTGCAACATACTCTGCTAACTGTTTGGTCAGAAAGGGAACTTGGCTTGGAAAGGGGAATTTTAACTGGAACTATTTCCAGCCTTCAAAAAGTTCCAAGTTTGAAGAGAAAACAGATGAACAAATTCAGCGCTAAGTTAAGGTTGCAGTAAATAAGCAACTCCTATGAAACGTGAACTTGGTGGGTTATAAAAATATGCTGATGGTTCATCAGCTAGACAAAAAGTTAACATAATTTCCCACTGCTGACCTGTGGGGCCCTCTATGGAAAGCCAGAGACGTCCTCACTGACTTATGTTGAAAGAAATTTTAAGCAACTCTTGTGAAACGTTAGCTTGGTGGGTTTGAAAATTAAGGTGAATTGAGGGTTTCAGTTTGTACAAAAAGTGGTTAAAAAGAAAGATCTAGGTGGACGACTAAAGAACAGAAGTTATGTAAATAATTATTATAATTTTACCATATAACATTAGTTAAACAGGTTAACAAAAGATAGCTAATTTAATTTGAACTGTGAAGTCGGTTCTTCATATATTGTAGATTCCACGTATGCTGCTTTGATCCGTTATCTAACATTCTCTGTGGGGTAGTAGTTTTTGAGGTGAAACCTTGGTGCAACGGGTTGGAAAATAAAAGGTATATGAATAGTTTTTAGTTGCTGAAAAGACCAAGTTACCTCACAGACTGAGGATCAGTTAACAAGTCCGTGACAACTTCTGTGTAATGCTTAGACACAAAGTCTTTGAGAAGGTTTGAGCGGTAGAAGTAAACTGAGCTGAACGCAGAAGTTTGGCTCTTCAAAAAGCTTACAGAGGAGTTGCTATGTAGACAAAAGCTTCAATCAAAAAGCTGATAAACTGGTCGGTCTAACCGATAAGTTGATAAGGAGATTGATTGAAACATAAAGACTATTGGTGTAAAAAACAGTTTGTTAAAAAAAGAGGTTTAGGCAATGATCTGGACTAGCGAAGTTTGATTTGCATTGCACAGGATTTGAATTTTACCTTGCGTTTGTGTTAATAATGTTTACAAAATTTATAAACAGACTTAGATGCGGTGAGAGGTTTGACTTACGCTTGATTGATTTGTTTACACATTTTACACAAAGGGTTTTTATTAGTAATTTATACTACAGTAACTAACCGCCTTATGGCAAAATACGGCATTAAAAGTGCAGTTATTTTGCAAAGAAGAAATACTAAATTTTTGGGCTAAAAACGTAGGCTTTTTGCCTTAACTAGTTTTGGTATTAAACCACAGTGCAACTGACACAAGCACGTGTGGACGTGAAAATGAGTTTAGCAGCATAATAATAATAATCTACTTGATTATATATATTTTCAGAAAATTTGGGGTAGTTTAGAGCAAAATCATTATTAACACAAGATTTTAGATGCAAAGGTAATTATTGACAATTACCTTCGCTAAGGGTTACTCAACCTAACTAAAACACGTTAAATTATTATATTAATATTTCTTTACTAGACTAAATTAAAGTAAACTCGACGTGCAAATATTCCTAATATACCTAATGCTGGCTACTGACGATTCAAAGCCATTCCGCCATTAAATTAATCATAAGTCGCCGTAATATTCCTAACTCAAGGAAGGAGATCATTCAGCCAACGATTTGCTTCCGCTCAACTTAATTCCCCACAACTCAACTTAATTAACCAAAATCCGTCTTTAAAACAATAGGATTTAGAAATAACTAAATAGCTAGTTAATGCTTTGTAGGGTCGATGGAGCCGAGGGAACTTGTAGTTGAAACTTGGAGCCACAAATAGGGAACTTGGAGCCATAAGTGGGGAACTTGGAGCCCTAAGTTAAAAACTTAGAGGTAAAAGTAAAAATTGCCAAACCGTTTATGTAAGCCCCTAAGCAAAGCCTAAACCTAACCCCAAATCAATTTTTTCTTAAAAGCTCCAAGTTCCCATTGTTCGTGGCTCCCATAGTTCCCATTGTTCACAAGAAATTCCGATGGCTCCAAGTTCCTTGCTTGAGGCTCTAAAGACTCTGTACCGCTACACTGTAATAATACGTATATCATGGATGGCGCGGGAGCGCCACGGGCCGATTTAGTCCCGTGGCGCCGCGCCAACCATTATTAGAGAACGTGGGTAAATCATGGGTGGCGCGGGAGCGCCACGGGGCGATTTAGCCCTGTGGCGCCGCGCCAACTATTATTAGAAAACGTGGGTAAATTTTGAAATTCAGAACCTTCTTCTTCTTCTTCTTCTTCTTCTTCTTCTTTTTCTTCTTCTTATTATTATTATTCCAACGCTCCATCCTTAAAAGCGATATTCCTCATTCGTTACTGATTGATCAAAAATAAACATGGGCTTATAAGAAAGAAGAAGGAATTACGCAACTTTCTTAGGAAGCACATTTTTGATTTAGGTCCTTGTTATCGATTTATTGATCAAAATAAAAAATTTGAAAAATAGAAAAATAAAAACTACCAACCGCACAATAACAACCTTTTGGCAACAATAAGGATTATACAGAGCAGACAACCAACATCCCCTCATAAAAACCACACAAAAAAGGAGACCCCTTTTAATTGGTGGCAGAAACGGAATCAGTTCCCAGCGCCATCTGCTTCAACCGCGCGGAAATCGGCGAAAACAACAGAGTACTTTTTTTAATTCTTGCATTACTGATGACAAAATTAATTCAAAGATTTATTTATTAAAAAAATAATAATAAGCGTCGCACGCGTCGGTAGGTAATCATCGGTGGTGCGGGGGTGCCACACTGCAATTTAACCCACTGCACCGCGCCAACTATACTTAGAGAACGTGAGTAAATTTTGTAATTCATGTTCATCATGTAAAATAAATCATCAATTCATGTAATTTGTAATCATCATCTTATTATTATTATTTTTACTTTAGAATTATAATTGCAATCATTGGCGCACGGCATCGCGCCACTTATATTTATAGAACGTAGGTAAACTTTGTATGGAGCGCCACTGCACCGCACTAACTATAATTAAACAACGTGGGTAAATTTTGTAATTTAAATTCATCATCTTCTTATTATTATTTTTTATTTAAAAAAGTATATCTCGGCAACGGAATGATTATAAACATATGTCACCGCGCAGCTGAAACTATACTTTATTAGGCTATTTTTTAATTTAATTCAAAAAAAATGGTAGACTAGCCTTGAAAAATGCTCTAAGAATAGAGCAGGAAAAAGGGGCGATTTTTCCCCGGGCGTATGTTTAGACAGAAAAGATGTGGACTAGTCTGAGATGGACATTATGTGGGCTATCATATGATTTCTACCATATGATAATGATTTGTTTATAGATCGATCTAATCACACAGGACTGTTGCATTTTTTTTTTAGTTTGATGAAATGTCAATTGAAAAAATCATACTCACAGCAATCTTTGACAAGCGCGAAATCGCCTATTTTTCAAATTTATAGTTGTTTCTTACACATACAAATATAACCTTCTAATTGAAAAAGTGGCGATTTCGCGCTTTGTCAAAGATTGCTGTGAGTATGATTTTTTTATTTGACATTTCATCAAACTGAAAAAAATGCAACAGTGCTGGGTGATTAGATCGATGTATAAACAAATCATTATCGTATGGTAGAAATTGTTATTTAGTGAGCAGTTGGCCAAACCATATGCAAATTTCCTATAGTCCACATAATGTCCATCTCAGACTAGTCCACATCTTTTCTGTCTAAACATACGCCCGGGGAAAAATCGCCCCTTTTTCCTGCTCTATTCTTAGAGCATTTTTCAAGGCTAGTTTCATATTATGAGTAATATATGATTAAGAACCCAGCACTGAGTAATATTGGTCTTTCTTATCATGCTTAGAAGAAAAATAGGTATGGGGTCTTTAGAGCCACAAGGAGGGAACTTGGAGCCATTGACAATTTTTGGAAACTTTTAGCCACGAGCAATGGGAACTTGGAGCCTTAAAGAAAAAATTGGTTTGGGGTTAGATTTATGTTTGCTTAGGCTTAGGTAAACGTTTTAGCGATTTTTATTTTGGGCTCCAAGTTCCCTACTTACGGCTCCAAGTTCCTCACTTGCGGCTCCCAGTTCCCTATTTTTGGCTACAAGTTCCCTATTTTTGGCTCCAAGTTCCCTATTTTTGGCTCCAAGTTCCCAAGGCTTCATCGAACCTAAATCAAAGAAATAAACATGTCTGCAGAAGAATTGAATTAAACATAAAAAAAAAAAACTTCAGTAGAGTTTAACAAAATAATTAGTTTTTTATTATAAGTCAGATTAAGCTCGAATAACATCATATTAGATTTAAATTTATGGAATTTTTATATTTTTGAGGCATAGAACTATAATATCAGTAAGAAATATTGAAAACTGGAAGTCTTCTCCAAATGTAAAATATGCAAAAAATGAAATCAGAACTACGAAATACACAATATGGAATTTTCTTCCCAAGAATATATTTTTGCAGTGTAAAAGATTGGCTATGTTGTATTTTATATTTGTTGCGGTACTTAATTTCATGCCTGGGGTAAGTATAATATGAATATCTGTCTAATTTGTATTATAATAGTAGGCTAATGTCTTATTTTTTTAAGATTTTTTTTAAATTGTAAAAAGTGATTTACAAAAAAATGTCGATTCAGTAAATAGTATTATTTGACTTTTAATAATGTAAAGTTTTTTTTAGAATTTATAAATAAATATATACCTTGTTTTAAGCACTGATTCAAAAAATTTCCAAAATTAGTGGAAATTAGCTGTTTTCAAGATATTTAAGAGAGAATTCCAAAAGCTTCCTCAAAACTTGGGTTTTTTGGCACTTAATAAATAGGGTTCTGGGGCATATTTTTACTGAAATTATTTAGGTTGTTTTGGGCTTATTAAATCTATAGACCTTAGCGCAGTGTTGTAAATTTATTAAAAAATGAGTCCAAAATCATGAACTTTTTTATGGAAAAACATTAGTAAATTTTACTAGGGTTTTCTAGAGAATTAAAAAACTTTAGATGAATATAAATAGTACTGTGATAACTACTTAAGTAGTTAACTACTTAACTACCATGATTTTGGCTAACTACTTAACAGCCTACTTGGATTTTTAAAGAAGTTTGCTATACCTATTTACTATCTACTTACAAAAATAGAGTGGTTAATACAAGTAGTTATAAAGTAATTAATGAAGGAATTAATAAATTAGTTAAAGAAGTAGTTAAAGAAGCAGTTAACAAATAGGTAGCAAACTACTTTAAAAAAGAAGTAGTTATGAAAGTGGACATAATTAATTTTTCTCAGTTAAAGTATTTTTAGTTTATTATTCATAATATATCTAAAAAATCCATTCTTTCAACTTTTTTATATGCATTTTAAAAATGGATTGTACTTGCTATTTTGACCTATAGTGAAAGATTGTTCGTCACACCTTTACAACCAGTTTAATTTGAAATGGGCACAATATTAGGTCTTAGGCTCGACAAAATATTTTAGAAAGAATAAAAATTTTTAGGATAATTTAACGAATAATTTAGGTAATTATAGACTTTTTGTTTTTGCACAAACAAAATGGAAAGCACAAATTGAATATTAAAATTTAATAATATTTTTATATGTTATTAATTGATGAGTTTAAATAGTGTAAATGTGTTTCATGTCAATTAATTTAAAGCCAATTTAGGCGCAAAATAAAAATTTTTTTGGTAAAAACGTTTGGGTTTATTGGGTTTGGTAACAAATTTTAAAAAAAAGCAATATTTGCGTTAGTTTTAAACGGATCATAAAAATTATAAATATTTTGAAACGCTAAGAACACAGGAAAATTTTAAAAAAACATAAAAAAAGAAGGTTAATCACAAATCCGATTATTTAGAGTACTGCACCTTTAAATGGAAATGTTTGCAGTTTATAATATTTGCAATATTAAATTAATGAGAAAAATTGAATATTTTTGGAAAGTTGAGAAAATTAGTTTTTAAAATCAGTTTAATCAATAAAAATATTTGATTGCGCAGGGCAGGATGAATTCGTGTTTTTTTTTTAACCAAAACCCATTTACTTAAAAAATATTTACCGTATTTCTTTAAAAATAGCCCAGACTACTATTTTTTCAATAGGTGTAAAAGGGTAGGCTACTATTAGAGGTATAGGCTACTATTAAAGGCTGGGCTGGCTACTATTTTTTCATTAAAAACGACAGGCAGGTATACTGTTTGGAGGACGATGATTGCAAACAAAATGTTGTACAAACTTCAAACAAAATTTTATTTGCAGGTCACTATCGACATTATCTGTCTGATTTGATTAGTCATCATTTCGCCTTTGATGAAACCAATTTTTTACGGCAAATTTCAATTGAAGTAATACGTGGGCAACAAGCCGCCCTTAAAATTCATTGCACTTTTTTGATAGTAGCCTTGGCTTCTATTAGAAGCTAGGCTACTATTTATTCATGGATTTAAAAATGGAAGCTCATGGCTTAGGGTTAGTAAGAAATAAAATATCGGGCTCGATACGCTGTTAGTAAATTTTTTTAAAAATAGTTTTAAAAAATTTGGGCACGATTGGAACATAAATTTTTTTATGATAGTTTAATTGGTTGGTTTTTTGTGTTTTTTCACTTACATTTTAGTTAAACAACATTTTTGCCATTAACATAATTTTATTATTTATAACATTTAAACATTTAATTTAATTTTTTATGATGGTTTGATTGCGGTTGGGTTCTGTATTTTTTTACTAAATATTTGTTTACACAATCCATTTTCACTGGATACTTGGCGTTGTGATGGGCACACCTCTCCTTCTATTTAACAACAAAAACACTTAAAATTTTTCACTAAAGCGGATTAAACAAAGATTTAAAACTGTATTTTAATAATTATTTATCAAATTATTTAATTTCGAACCTGAATGAAATTTTTTTAAGGGCTAAAGTTAGTTAATTTTTGTATATTTTGTAAAAAGGTGGAATTAAAAAAAGATCTGCCTTCTTATTTGTTTTAAAAAAAAACGTCATTACCGCACTATTTTAATTGGTCCCCTTATGTCTGCATTCTAATGTTCAGCGTCAGCCAGATATAATTCAACCATAAGAAAAGACGCACTTAAAAATTTTGTAACTGTTCTTTTTCCGCGCTGTGATTTTTAAAGCAATGTTAATTTTTTTTGCAGGGGAAATGCAATTTCTTTAGCACTTAATTGCTTACTGCTTTATTTGCACTGAGATTATTTTAGCATTAGGAGTGTGGCTGCACAACAAAAAAATACAGACGCTGTTAGTCATTTTGAATGGATTAAATGAGAAAAGTGTTTTTTCCAGGCTTTTTCCTCAGTATAGTAGAAATATTTTTATTTATCTACGTTTCGAAACAACAGCGTGTTTCTTCGTCAGGAAATCTAAAACAGATACATAATTTACATAAGACTACAAAAACTGAAATACAATACACTATCATTGGTAAACAAAATGGTGTGAATATCAAAAGGTTGGTTAGAGTCTTTAATAGACTATTTCGACATAAGGCGTTTTACACAGTAAAATTCCGATACACATTAGGCCGAAAGTTGAAATTAAAATAATATTTAAATGAAAACTTCTATTAATTTTGCAGGTTAAAATAACGTGTAAACACTAAAGGCAAAATATAAATTTGATTTGATTTGTAATAATGTAGTTATTAATGTTTAATTTGGTAAAAATGCGAACATAAAAAATAAAATTACGATCATACCGAGCACCGAATATATAAGTAGGATTTTACTCTATTTCACCAGATGGTCTGATGGTCTAGTGGTTTGAGGCGGTCGGCTTCAGACTGCAAGGTCGGGATTTTGAACCCTACTGAAGTTCTTTTTCCATTTTTTGTACCGGGAATTTAAACTTATCAAAATTTCATTTAAACTTATTAAAATTGAATTTAATAAAAAAACAGATCTTTTAAGATATTTTAAAATAATCAATTAATTGATTATTGATTGGTATTAATAAAATAAGAAAGAAAATAGATCTGCTAGTGATTGATGTAGATACTAAATTTTTGACGTAGATATTTTGCTATAGACACAAAAAAATTAAAACCAAAGTCTTTAATGTAAAAACCTTCTTAAAGTCTATTGTTTAATTTCTTTTAATATAATAGTATGGTTGATTTTTTAATTAAAAATCCTCCACGAAATATTGTTTTTCATTATTTTTTTTTCATTATTATACCCAAAAAAACGAATTCATAACCACATAAAAACTGTTTTAAAATCAACAATACTCACACAACAACAACAACTTGATTTTCTTCCATCAATTGAAAGGTTAATAGATCCACACGTCTACGGAAAGCCGAAAATTTATAAGCAAAATTGCCCACTACGTCCTATAATATCTTTATTTGATGAAGTTACCTACTACAGTGCAAAAAAGTTATCAAAAATTTTACAACCTTTAATGGGCTTACGACCAACCCACCTTAAAAATTCGATAGAAATGGTCGAAATAGTAAAAAATATCAACATTCTAAACAACACAAAAAATGCATCATTTGACGTCACTTCACTTTTCAGTAACGTTCCAGTTACAGAATCGCTAATTATTTTAGAAGACAGATTAAAAAATCATCCAGAAAAATGCGAATTTTTAACCGAACTATCTTTTAATTAAATAATGGAACTTGTCAAAATATGTATCGAATCAATTTATTTAAAACATAAAAACAAATTCTACACCCAAATAAGAGGTCTTCCCATGGGAAGTCCATTATCACCTTTATTAGCATGTATTTTCCTAGAAGAACTAGAACACAAAATCATTACAAAAGCAAAATCACAAGGAATAAACATAATAACATGGTTAAGATATGTTGACGATATTTTAATTTTAGTTGAAGACAAATACAATGATTTAAACATTTTACTCGAGCTAGCTAATAACGAAGATTCAACCAATTCAATAAAGTTTACAATCGAAAACGAAAATAACAACGAATTACCTTTTTTGGACACAAAACTCGTCAAAAAATTCTACGACAAAAATACAACAATTAAATTTGGAATTTATCGCAAACCGACTCACTCTGATAGATTCGTTCATGCACTATCAAACCAACCAGAAAATCAACTTTTAGGAACCCTAAAATGTTTAATCCACCGAGCGAAAAAAATTTTACCAAATCCTGAACCTGAACTTAATTACTTAAAAGAGACATTTGCAAAAAATGGTTATGAAAACAAAAAAAATCAATCGCACCATGGCACCACGAATAATAGGACCAAAAAATAAAACAAATAATCGTCGATTATCCTTACCATTTATATCAATTGCTACTCCAAAATTAAAAAATCTATTCAAAAAATATAACATAGATATAGTAAGCCCCAAAAATAACACACTTCATCAAAGTTTTATGTGCAATAGACATCCAGAAAATACCTTACCTGACAAAAAAGGCGTAGTCTACCAAGTTTCGTGCTCCGATTGCAATAAAGTTTATATTGGCCAAACCGTTCGCTTTTTAAAAAATCGGTTAGAAGAACATAAAAAAGATTCCCGTTCAGCTTTAAAAGAACATATTGACAATACTAGTCACGAAATAGATTTTTCAAATGTAAAAGTTTTAGATCAAGCCAGAAAACCAACCACAAAATTCTTTTCCAACGAACATCTCACCAAGGAAGCAATATTCATCAACATTTGCTCGTCGGATAAATCGCTAAACATCGCAAAAACCGAAATTCATGCAGCATTCAAATCCTGCGCCAAAAAACATCTTTCTTTGCCAATTTGAACGTTTTATTACTCTAATTATGAACACACGTCTACTTTCGACACCCACACCTTGTCTAATTATGTTTAGTTTTACCGTTTTACTAAGACTCTTTTTGCTTTATCAGTGACTATTGTTCTAACGTGAACGCGATGTTAAAAACAAGTAAAAGCGTAAAGTGTGTGTTTCGTAAAAGACTTGCAGGTGGACGTCAAAAAAATCGTCCATCAAAAAAGATGTAATTGGGTTTAAGTAAAAGTTCTACTTTAAGAATGGAATGGACTGGACGGACTCACGGGGCAGATTAGATTCTGATTTTCAGCAAATTTTAATTTTATCACTTTTTTTTTAAAAATTAAATTAAAACAACATCCATGGGATTTTGCACTGGCATTTTTTCACCAGTTTTTTCTCGCCCAATTTTGACACTCTACTTACGCACCTTTTCTGTGTACATATTTTTAATAAGAAGTTTAAAGGAGGGAAGCACAAAGTTTGAAAGCCAGCAGAAAAACCATGACAAAAAGCGAGTGCCAAAGCCCGCGGAAGTTTTTTAAATAAAAATTAACATAAGTAAAGTCTTTGAACTAAAAATTAATATACTTTAGCATTTAAGTTATCCAACACCAGTTAGAAAATTAATATTTTTATAGTTTTCAGCTATTTTTTAAACTTGCACTGAACTTTTTATTAAAAACTGCATTATTATTGAAAAAGTAATCAATAAATCTTTAAACGCAAAAGTGTGTAAAAGTAGCGATCTATAAAATTTTTCTAATTTATCTGCATCTTATTGTAGGTTTGGTACCAAAATGAATCGAATCAGCGTTCATTCTGTTGTAAAATTTACAAAATATATTCACACATCATCTGCATTATCAGGTATTTTCTATTAAAATTTTTTCATGGTGGTTGTCGTGTTGTATAATTATTGAACTTCTCAGGTGATCATTTTTAAATTCAGCGGAAGTCTGGTTTGTTACCTTTAATAAATGTTTTATATCATTTATTAAAGGTTTTTAATTGAATTTCACGGACTAAGAATAGATTATTTAGGTTTAAAAAAGTGTAGATAAAAAAGTTTTTGAAAAAACTTTGTGTTTAATCGCGATAGTCAATATAAACACAATGAAATGATGAAAACAGAAGAATTAAACTATGCATAAACTATGCTTAGTATGATATTAATTCTGTTATCTGATCATTTAAAAAAATAGTAAATTAATAAAACCTCAATTCTTACTCAAAATTTGCTTAAAAAAAAGAAAGAAGAAGGTAAGAAGAAAAGGGTAAGTAAGACCTGACCTGGGTAAGTAAGACCCCATAAATTTTTATTTTTTTTTCTGTCGAAGGAGCAAAGCAGTCCAAAACTTTGCCCTTAAGGTCTCTCCGGACAGTTTTTATTGTAGAGCGTTCAGTAGTAAACCAATTGCAATAAAGAGCAAAAATTACCCA
This sequence comes from Microlaimidae sp. YZB2_3, assembly GCA_030248175.1. Taxonomy (NCBI): domain Eukaryota; kingdom Metazoa; phylum Nematoda; class Chromadorea; order Desmodorida; family Microlaimidae; species Microlaimidae sp. YZB2_3. Next base: position 1,840 of record JASAMX010019694.1, on the reverse strand, counting down.
TTTTTATTTGAACACAATTTATTTTTGAATTCTTATACTTTTGGTTATTATAATATTTTAAGATATTCAAATGACAAAAATTTGACTAATTGGCGAAAAGCAGACAACAAATCCTGTTTACAATAATGATATTTTTTGAATTTATGTGAAATAAATTTTTAAAATTAAAAAAAAACATTATTAAAATTTATGTGGGAATCGATCTCGGGACCTTTCAAAAAGGTGACGAAGCGCTAACCGACTACGCCACTGCTACCATGGGATGATGAGCTCTAAAAGCGATTTATAAACACACCCTCTGAAATAAATCGACAAAACGCACGACAGAATTATTTATGCGTTAAAAAATACAAAAGATATTATGGCCTTCCAAAAATTATAAATTTCAATAGAAATATACTATCTGGAGCTTTAAATTTTACCAAATTAAATTAAATCGAAGTTTTAACGAAATTTTGAAAAAATTAACCCCCATTTTTCACGGAAAATTCTTTATTAAACCATAAATACACCAATATTCAGTTTAATTTTTACGTACGTAAAAGAGGGTAACTGTGTCTCTCTATTGGAAGTATTTTTTAAATAAATAGTGTGCAGTAAATATTTTTAAGGGTTTTAAAAAATTTCATTGCAATTTGATTTTTAATATCAATTATTTCAATTACTTACAATAATAATAATGAATGTTCACTTTATAATCGTGATATTTCTGCCTTTTTAGCACTCATATAAATTTTTTAGTGAAATATTACTGTATTTCACGACATACATGGGCAAGTTGGTCCGGAGTGGGGGTTAAACCCCAAATTAGGGGGGGGGGGGGTTAAAATCCGAGAAACGCAAAATACCCATATCGTTTTTTTTCTGGAGTGCATTTTACCCATATCGTTTTTCGATTTTGAAGGAAAAATAGGTAAAAAACGCTAATTTTAGGTCAAAAAGCCCTTTTTATTGCATTTTTGAGCTTTTTATTGCTTAAAAGATTCATTTTGACCTCAAAACTTAAGTTTGGAGGCAGTTAGAAGTCATTTTAGAGACATTTTTTTTCTTCATTTTTCCAAAATTGGGGGGGGGGGGGGGGTAACCTTTTCTCCCCCCCACTTCTGCGTGGGGGGGGGGGGTTAAACCCCCCTTCTCAGAATTTGTGCGGGGGGGGTTAACCCCCCCCCCCAACCCCCGTGCCCATGTATGTTTCACGAGATCTTGTATGCCAAAAATCGCGATTTTCCATACTTAAGAAAACTGTCCGAAGAGACCTTAAAGGCAGAACGTGGGAAGGGGAGCTTACGTGCGTCCGTCAAAACCTTTCCTCAAACTTCAGTTATGGCTGGCTGGCAGCTGGGGCGTATGCCTCACCTACCCTAGCTTTGAGGAGTTATTTACCGCAGGGTAAAGGCCTAAATCTGATTGAAAGAAAAGAAAGTTAATTTTGGAGTTTTTTAGTTGATTTTGACTAAAATACAAGGAACAGTGATGGAGAATTTTTAAATCGCTAAAATGTAATACAATTTTGAATTTAAAAATGCTTTAAATTATAAATAGTAGAGTAATATAAAACTTGTTTATTAATCACTATCAGCAGAATGGGTTTTACGCTGGGTAAATAACATTTTGAAATCTAGGAAGGGGTCCTAAGAGCAAGAGGGCCATCGACTTAGAGTGAACATAAAGATGTTTTTGAGAGAGACAAAGCAGTTTACTCCCTAGAGCCAAAATTTTGCCGCCCCTCTTCTAAAAAAATCAAAGGGGCCTCCTTTCTCCTTAAGCTTGAGAGTGGTCCGGCCTAGCCCCTCCCTCTCAGTTAATTTAAAAGTTAAATTATATATTTACTTACCAAAAC
>JASAMX010019692.1:0-14755 GCA_030248175.1 Microlaimidae sp. YZB2_3 | reverse complement strand
TATGTAACAATTTCAAAAATTGTATTATATTTTTATTCATTCTTTTGATATTAGTGCAATGTTTTGTTAAGATTTCGTGACGTATTTTTTTATTTCTATATATTGACTGGAAAGAGTGGAATTCTGTTCTAAGCCAGAAGTGAACGCAAAAGAGCGCTCTCTGGATTCATTTCGAGTGTTTGCTTTAGAGTTTAAAGGGAATTTCCGTTGTAAATTTGCGATTTTAGCCCCTGTCCGTTGCCCAAATAAAGGAAAAATTACAGGGAGGGCAGTTTTTTTTTAAACTTAAATTTAAGCATTTTAGTGAATATTTTACATGTTTAATATTTTTGAAAATTTTTAATTTCCATGCAAAAAATATATTACTCAGAAATGTTTAGGAGGGTAGCTGTGGCCTTTCTGTCTTCTAAGTAATTGTCAAAAATAAAAGAAGAAAAGATTTAAATAATTACGCATAGACCTTACCAATGGAAAGATCAACTTACAATGTACCTTAGAATACATATCAATACTCAATATCATATTTTTGTTAGTTTATTTTGAAGTCTTTTACAAACTGAAATGAATTGCGAATAAAAGTTTTAAAAGATTTAGCAAAAAATCTTTAACCTTAGCAAAGTCTAATGCTGGGTATAAAATATTTTTATTCAATTTAAAAATATTTAACAGTTGACTTAAATTTTGGCTTTATAGCTAAAACACTCTTTTAATTAAGAAGTTGGTGTAAACTCTGCGTAATTATTTGAACCGCTGTTCTCCAGCTCCATTTTTCATTTCGATTTTATTTACCGGTTTCTTTTTGGTTTACAATATCAGTGATCAAGGTGTGCAAAATAGTGCTTGGCTTGGCGCCTTATTTGAATTTTTAAATGGTGTCATCAGAATTTAATGATTATCTTGTGAACCTGCGCCAGGGGGGGTGGGCAGGGGGGCCATGCCCCCCCTTTCTGGGTTGGCCGGGGTAAAAAATAAGGAAGATGAGGAAGGTCCAGGGGGGTGGGGAGAGGTAAAAGCGAAGGTAACTTCATTATGAACCCTGCTTCTCCCTACCTTCTTTCTTGGGGTATGCCAAAAGTGGATTCTGCCGGCGTGGCTGCCTTGAATTCAATGTAAATAAGTATTTTTAAGCCCTAATTTTGATCATTTTTAATGCTAAATCAAAAAATTTCGCCTCCGGCGGCTGGGGGGACACCCTCCAGACCCCCCGGTGGACGCTTTGCGTCCGCCTGGCGCCGCTTTGCGGCGCAAAATGCGGCGCTTCGCGCCGCATATATATTCCGTTTTCAATTTTCCAGAGTCTGGCCCCCTCCTTTCAAAAATCCTGGCACAGGCCCTGCTTAGTGAAATAGATTATTTTGGTCGATAGGGCCAATATAACAAGTATTGGTAAAAAAATTATTTGGTTTTTGAGTCAAGCTTTGAATTTTTTAGCCAACAAATTTTTAATTAGAAATATTTTTGATCATTAAAGTTAAAGGTATATTTGGTAACTGGCAATTCAACGCTTCTTTTATATTATTTTTCTTTTCAGTGGTCTAGAGTTTGCAATAAATAGATTTTTTATTTATCAGAACACGCCTACTTTTATAGAACCTAACTGCAAGTTTTTTTTATTTTTAAAGTTAGAAAAAAAAATAGAAAGCGCGCACCACTTTCAATTTAGTATAAAAGCGGTGGAGGACAAAAAGTGACACGGTTTGTTTTTCCCATTCCAAATCGGTGACCTCCCGTCTATTTATTAAAAAATTAAAACGCCCTTCCATTTTAAAACGACTCTGTTTGTTTAGTCGACTGACTCTGATATAGTGTTTTTTTTACTAGTTTCTGACTTGCCGCACCTTGAACACGCTACTTTAATTCGCAAAGAAAATTTCTTTTACTACCATTTATAATAGCAGCACGATTTTAAATGTTTTTTTTTTATAATATTCGTGGAAAATATGAATATTAAAACTCAAAATTTTAACAAAAAAAAGTTAACCAATTAAGATTACATGTGCATTGTGTAAATAGGACGAACGACATTTAGCGGCATGGAAAGGCACACAAATGGACGGAGGGTGGGTTTTTCAAATTGTAATAAATATTTATGCCCAGGCTCCACGCCTGTTGACAAAAGCGATCCTATAGGTGTATTTATTATTTGCAAGTAGCCTGCCCATTCCTTATAAAAAGGACCCCCACGGATGTGTATATGCATGAAGGCGAGCTTTCCCTTCTGAAATCAAATATAAAGGGAAAACGAAATTATAGCATATTTTTTGCTTCCCCGATGAACTTTCAAAAAAAGTATGATTTTTAGAAATTTTATGCACATAAATTGACCATGTAGCTTAGCAATAAATTATTAGGCAATTGCATAATAAAATTATGCTAAGCTTATTTTCAAAAACTACATTGTATTTCGATAACGAATAAAAAACACTTAAGGTAGAACACCACAGTTATGACGATTTTTACTAAAAGTTAGATATCAACTTATATATTAATTTTTGTCCGACAAAAGTATAGTGCGTTCGAAAGCTCAGATTATGATGTATCGAACGGTAATAGTTTCATCGTTTACCGGTTGTTTTATTTCGAGATGTAGTTCGTTGAATCCAAAGCTCAAAAAACAGTTTTTGGCCATTTAAAAAATTTGATTAGCTCAGATTTTGCTGCAATTTTATAGAAAGTTAACGAAAAATAGGGGGCAACTTTTAGAAGTAGTTTAAAGTAAAACGTAATTCAAAATTTTAAGCAAATTGAAAAAAATCAATGTTTTTAAAAGAAATGCAAATAAAAAAAATCCTGAATTAGTTTTAATCAAATACAATTTAAAGTATTGATTAGACTTGTGTCTAACTATTTCCAAACTCAATAAAATCTGAGCAAATCAAATTTTTTTAATTTTCATTAAAATTTTTTTTAATTGACGCCGAGAAATTACATAAGAAACCGTTTCTTTAAAACTATAGCTTTTAGAAAAAATCCATCAGCTGGCTCAATAGCCGAGTGGTTGGAGTTTCGGGCTCTGGTCCTCCAGGGTGTAGGTTCGAGTCTCCCCCTCTGCAGCATTTTTAACGTCGAAAAATTTTTTCTTTTTAATTTTTAGCTTTTTAATTAAAAAAATATTCATTATTTAAGATACGCTAAATCGGGAATAATAAAATTAGAATATTTTTGGTAATAAATTTTATTAATGTTTTGTATTTTTGACATGTGTTTTATTGATGTCATTAGATGTTTGTGGACGATAACAATTTTTTTAAAGAAAAATGAATGTCAAAAATTGAATCAGCAGGTCAAATTACGAAAGTAGAAATTAATTAGAAAAGATGTACCGACAAAATCTAACTGGTGTGTTCTACCTTAAGCCCTTATTATCAATCATTTGGCACACATTTTTGTCGTAAAACAAAGGTTGTCAGAAATAACAAGTGTTTGCTTCAGAATTTTGGTATTAATTTAGCTGTAGCCACGCACTATTACTTAAAACCTTTATTGTAGCTATATTGTCCCAGCATTGTTGTTTCCTTACTGTTACGTCGTGCGAATGTTGTGTCACAGAATTTTCAGGTCATTCATAATGTCGTTTTTAGATTTACAATACGTTTTTACTCTGACAAAAAGAGTCACAATCAGTATAAAATTAATGTGACTCTGACTCATAACGCTTATAATATTTGTATGCTAAAAAATAAAAAAGAGTCACATTTACGAGTAGTTCATGACGATTCTGAATTATTTTGTCATGGTAGAAAGAAAGATTACGACGATTAGAAAGATTCATAAACATGACAAAACAGGAAAAATCATAAATATATTTTATGATAATTACAGGTGTTTTTATTTTTGGCAAAAACACAGCGTCTGTCTTGATCATATTTTTTTAGCAGTGTTTTTTCCTAACTAAAGCTATTTTATATTTATATTTTTATAGCGTTTTTTGTGAAATGCCGATGCCTGACAATATACTACTTATACGATTAAATATTAGCAAATAAATAAACGTAAAAGTCGCAAAATCCAGTTTTGGATGTGGCAAAATGTTAAATTTGGGCTTTTTTTATGTATTTATTTTGGAGTGAATTTAAAAAGGGTTAAATAAGCTGAGATTAACCTAACCGTCGAACACTTAACCAAATCTCAGTTGCTTTTGAGACGTACACATTAAAAATTTTTTAAATCGTTTAAAATGGAAAGCTTAAATATTAATAGATGTAAACTATTTTTGAAAAATCAAAACACTGTGATTCAATTTTGCCAGAGATGACCAGTTGCGCCAACAATTTTAGTTTGTTCCCCGTTTAGACAGTTTTTTTTTAGTTAAATCAAACTACTTTGTACTTGCGCTTTAGGATCGTTTTAAATGAAAATAGTATAATTATACGTTTTAAATATAATTTGTTAAAAGTAGTTAGCAATATACAAATTTCGCGATACAATCAATACAATCAGAATTGATAGTTTATCTCATAGAAAAACCGTGTTTTCAAAATACTTGAAGTCATTGCAAAAGTTGTACAAAAGCTGGAATTATAATAATTTTTTGAAATCAGAATTGCATTGGCATCATGAAATTGTCATAATGAAACTCCCAAATCTTAAACAATCAGCTGTAAACCTTAAGTTATCTCAGCAAACCTGAATCAAGCTAAAAAATTTTATGATAATTTTTTTGTATACTAATTTAATGATGTATTCTCGAAGAATGCCTCGCCTTATTTAAAGGTGAATCCGGTAATAATTTAATTTTAGGAAAATAATATAATACATCTATGTCGCTGTAAAAATTAAAGCGCAGATTTTAAAACTTTTATTAATTTCATCCATCAGACCTTTTGGCTTCCAATGGAAGCCATCATTACTTATTGAAATAAACTAAAATAAGTCTAAAAACTGAAATATGAAATAAAACCTTTGTTTTATGTCTTTACATATAAATAATATATAAAACACGAGAAATAAAACTTCCTAACAAAGTTGTATAATCGATAATTCTAAAAAAAAGAAGTAAAAACAAATTTTTCAATTTCTTGGAACCAATACAATATTATAAAGTAAATCTGTTAAGTTTGTCAATAACAACTTTAAAAAAACTTATAACAAAAAGTTTTTTAATGTAGAACTTCACAGTTTTTTTTTTGACGACAGATCTTTTTGAATTACATTTTACTATACGTAGTTTGACCTGCTGATTCAATTTTTGACATTCCTTTTTCTGTAAAAAAATGTTATCGTCCACAATCATAAAATAAAATCAATAAAATACATGTCAAAAATAAAAAAAAACATTAATAAAGTTTATTACCAAAAATATTCTATTTTTTCATTTTCTATTTAGCGTATCTTAAATAATAAAACATTTTTTTAAATTAAAAAGATAAAAATTAAAAACAAATTTTTTTTCGGCGTTAAAAATACGGTCGAGCGACTACTCGCACCCATTATCCGAGGATCCGAGCGCGACGTACTAACCACTCGGCTACTAGGTCAGTTGAGATTTACAATTAAAAGCAACTTTTAAAGGAATGGTTCAAAATGTAGTTTCTCGGCGTCAATTAAAAAAAATTAAACGAAAATTTAAAAAAATTGATTCGTTATTTTTAAACGAAAGTTTGGAAATAGTTAGATATAGGCTTTTACCATTTTTTTTATTATAAACGATTAAAAAAGGACTTCAGGATTTTTTTAACTATATATTTTTGTAAAAAAAGTCTTTTTTGCAATTAAAAAAAATCCTGAGGTCATTTTGAACCCAAATCACCTCTGAAAGTTTCCCCCTATATTACCCTAATTTATTATGAAATTGCGCCCAAAAACAACGAATCAATTTTTTTAAAAGGCCTTATTGTGGTTTTCAGAGGTAGAATCCATGGACATCTGTTGCGAACTGGACAAACTTTTCGGTGATGTTTTTATAACCACTGGATAGCACAGAGTCTTAACTTTTTATAGCACCCCACTTTTATGGGCCAAAAATTAATATTTATGATGATATGCGACTTGTAGTCCAAGTGTTCAAAACTGTGAAGTTCTACCTTAAATAACTAAAAATCATGAAAAACATAAAAATAATAAATTTACAATATTATTGTAATAATAATTAAATAAATAATTTAAAAAGGCGCAAAATTTAAAGCACAACAATGATAATAATTATTTGAACTTTAATTTTGGGTTTTTAGTATTTAAAATACACAAAAAACTTTTAATTAAAAAAATATAGTAGAAAGCTATAGACTAGTTCGGAATAAGGGTTTTTTTAGTGTTAGGAAGAGGGTACATAACTTTTAGCGCCAATCATATGTAGAGGAAAAATTGAGAAACAGCGAGCGACTAGTACATTTTACGGTTTAAAATATTTCAAATATTTATTAGTTTAAAATCTCGTCCCTTTCTCTTTAAAATTTCTTAAATACTTTTTAAATATTGCAAAAGCAAAAGCAGTTTTTGGGGATTTTTAGTTTTTTGCCGCTTCGTAGGTACGGCGCTGCTGGCGCGCTTGTTTCCCAGAATTTAAATGTTTGGAATGGACTTTTTAAAATTAATTTTTAAGTTTTGAATAGTTTTACAAGCAAAACATCAAATAAAAACTATGTAGGTTTAAAATTAGTTTAAAAGCACAAATTTCATCTTTATTTTTACTAATTCGAAATCACTGTTCAGGATAATACTATTTTAATGGTGATTTTAAACTATTTGTGACGTTTAATTAAAAAACAAAAAATTTATTTAGCGCAAACTGATATATTACAGCACTTCAACGTAGTGAAACATATCATCGTGTAGCAATTTTTATGAAGTATAGGTTTAAAATTAAGAAACTAAGAAAGCTAAGATTTCTTCAAATTTTATTTTTTTCTTTTTGTACCCTCTCTCGTACAGTAAAAGACGCTTATTCCGAACTAGTCTATTACAGCAACATTTAACATGAGCATATTTTTAAGTTATTTTAGCTGTATTTTAACTATTTTTATTGTTTTTTAGCATACAAAATTTGTTGTAAATACGTTTGAAATTCCAAGAGAATTTATAAGTGCTGAATAGCAAATAAAAACACAATAAAAGGCAGAACATTCCTATTTTCTATATCTCTGGATATATTATTGTTAATGATACTATTTTTGTGTTGTGTGATGTGAATCACATTTCGCTTAATCCGAGTGTATTATCACCAGTAAAAATAAAGTAAACTTTCTCGCAAATCTTGTTTTTAAACTTTTTTGTGTCTTCTCATTTACATTTTAAACATTAAACATATTCAAAAAGTTTAAGAAAACGCTCTGTCTCATTTATAAGCATAGAAGTTAATTTTATGTGGCTGACCTCGTAAAATATGAGAGAATAAATTCGAATTTTGCGGTTAATATATTACTAATTTGTTCAATAATTGCTAAAATAAAGCATTAACTTAAACAGTAAACAATTTTTGTTTAAAATATTTGAGTACTTTATTACTAAATTTTCGATTAAATATTATTACAAATTATCGACATCATCCAAGTGTAATTTGTCTATAGTTCATTCTAGTTGGTACCTCATAAAAATTAAAACTTAATTATTTGGCTATTTTAGCTTACAATCTACAACATTTCATTAAAGTCGGTTTTTATCAAGTGCATGGGGACTTATTAGTTAGTTAAAAAAACGATACAGGAATATTCAAACGATTATTCTATTCGCCCATCGATTAAGTTTAGTTGACTTTAGCAACTCAAAATATATTTTGGAATACATAAACTATTATCATGGCCTCAATATGGTAGCAAAATCTGTTCTACAGTCAATTTAACCACGCAAATAATTTTCAGGCTAAAAAGATGCGCAGACATTACGGCAGTTTTTGTACTGTAAAGGGTGGTATACTTTATGTTTATGAAAGATTATTTTATTGAAAAATGCATACAAACTTATTTGACCTTTATCGCTTAGTTTAATTGGCACCTTGCACTTAAACTGGTTACACACATACAGTATGCAAAACACATACATTTTAGAATATGCGGAAAAAAACCCTAATGAAGCAAATTTTTTAAGGGAAGGTAGCGGTGAAAAAAAGGCGGAAATTTATAAAGACCCAAACTTTCCTTTAAATGAAACAACTTTTAGTAAACACATACGAAAAACTAATGTATATAATTAACATTAATTTAAAATTTAATAATCTAAACGGTAAAGTATAAATTTCGCTAGTAAAAAGTATATCTTCCGCTAAATTATACTCCCACAATTCTGCCCCATTTCGTTCCCCGCACCAAAAAAAACTTAATATGCAGCGTTGGTTGCGAGGGATGAAATGGGGAAGTAATGCGGGAGTATAATTTGGCGGGAGATATACCTTCTATTAACGAAGTTTATATTTCAACATTTAGATTATTACATTTTAAATTAATATTAATTATATACAATAGTTTTTCGTAATTCGTAATACAATAATTATTAAAATTTGTTTTATTTAAAGAAAAGTTTGGGTCTTTTAAATCTCCGCTTTTATTTCTTCTTCTTTTTCTTCTTCTTTTTTATGTCTTCTTTTCACCGCTCCCTTCACCGCTCCCTTTCCCCTAAAAATTTTTTCTCATTTCAGTATTTTCTGCACAGCAGCATTGTTAGTGTTTGCATATTCTATATGAAAAACCAGTTTCAGTGCAAGATGCCAATAATAATTAGTACAAAAATTATAACAAATAAAAAATTTTAATATTGTTTTTAAATTTTTTTTATTTTTCTAACATTTTTTTTCAATTTTAACGAGGCTTTTTTGATTTAATAATTATAAAATCCTAAAAGTTAAAACGTTTTTTGAGTTAAAATTTTTATAAAATTAATCTGTAAAAAATCACAATATCAAAAAATAGAAACACAAAATTTTACGGTTTTAATATTTTAACATTTTATTTTAATGACAACTTCTGACATCTTAAGAAGAGTCAGTTAATAAACTGGCCTAAAATAAAAAAAAACACTAATGTTTACAATTCAAATAATTTCAAAAAAGTAGGAATATGTTCTGCATTGTGTTACAACCAAATCTTAATTATAATGTCACAAAACCGTTAAGTTGCAAGCGGGAACTTTTTTATTTAAAATTTTTAATTTATAAATCACTTTATTTTGACTTCTATGGATTTAACTTGAATAGGTTGGTTTATATATAACACAGTAAAAAGTGCATCAGAAAACGGGTATTTTAAATAAAATAAGACCAGTTAGCAGTTACAGTTATTAATTTAAAAATAAACCGATATAAGTAATGTTTAGCATTAGAAGTCAGCTGTAGCCAAAAGCTATATTATTAATTTGGTTGAAATACGACGAGTAATAAATGAATAAGTCCATTTTTATCATAAGCTTATTTTTGCAAAGTTTCAACCAAATCCGTTGATTATTAACGAATTAAATTTATTTAAAATACTGGTCCTTTCATTTATGATTACGATTCAATATTTCAATATGTTTTTGCAATAGACTAGTTTGGAATAAGCGTCTTTTACTTGTACAAAAAGAAAAAATAAAATTTGAAAAAATCTTAGCTTTCTTAGTTTCTTAAGTTTAAACCTATACTTCATAAAAATTGCTAGACGATGATATGTTTCACTATGTTGAAGTGCTGTAATATATCAGTTTGTGCTAAATAAATTTTTGTTTTTTAATTAAACGTCACAATAGTTTGAAATCACCACTAAAATAGTATTTTCCTGAACAGTGATTTTGAATTAGTAAAAATAAAGATAAAATTTGTGCTTTTAAACTAATTTTAAACCTACATAGGTTTTTTTAATGTTTTGCTTGTAAAATTATTTAAAATTTAAAAATTAATTTAAAAAAAGCCAATAAATATTTGAAATATTTTAAACCGTAAAATGTACTAGTCGCTCGCTGTTTCTCAATTTTCCCTCTACATATGATTGGCGCTAGTAGTTATTGTACCCTCTTCCTAACAGTAAAAAACCCTTATTCAGAACTAGTCTATAGGTTGTCATGAAATTACAAAAATTAAAATAGTGGGTTGGTTTCTGTTATAATGCTGAGAATGTTGATCTGAGAATGTTGATCTTATAATGCTGAGAATGATGAATGAATTTGATCTTAATGAATTTGATCTTAATGTTAATGTTGATCTTGATTTTTTTCTTTTCTTTCTTGCAGCAAAATACATTTTTAGTGATCTTTCTTCTATAAAAAATCTCCTGATAGAATATTTAAATAAAACAAATAGTTGAATTACACGTAAAATAAACTGCTTTAGACGACAACGACTAGCTATCCACATAAATTTGGTTAAACATTAACAGTTAAGTCTTTAGATTAAAATCAGTTATTTTAATACAATATCTTCGTAGTCAAAACTTGTTTAAGTTCCACTGATTTCACGCATAACTTCTAAGATTTTGATTTAGTATCTTGGTACCGTTTCAAACAGTACATTATAGTTTTCAGAACGGGCTTAAAACTCGATCTTTCATATGTATTTACATTAGCAATCAGAGTCACAGTACCATTGCTAAAGTTTATCAAAAGTTTTCTGGTCGCAATTCACTAGCATAGAGGTTTGATTTCACCGGCTTCCTGCGTGCGAATGTTGGGGTATAGTCCAGGGCTGGCTTTAAAGTGCCGATTCTAACTGAGATAGTATCCCCAGTAGAAGATGTTGAAGAGGAAGAAGCCGAGCGGAAAGATGATCATGGATATTCGGTCGATGACCTCGGGGGTGCAGGCGCAGCCCGTGCACATGCAGGCGTACGTGCAGAGGAAGTTTCCGCAGAGACCGCGACGGCCGCGTCGCTCGATTGCCTTGTAGCGCACGCGCGTGACGTTGTGGCCGCCCGGCGTGGAGGCCGGGGCGTGTCCGGCCACACCGGCGATGTTCAACACAGCGGGGCTCTCCCGTGTGGCGGCGGAGGCGAAGCTGAGTTCGGAGTGGCTTCGCTGTTGTTTTTTCCCGCTGCCGGCGTGGTGGCTCTTCCGGCGACCGCCGCCGGGATCGATCTCGAAGGCCGTCGCCTCCCCGTGGCGACTGATGTAGCCGACGACAGCCAACTCCAACAGGGACGCGAATACGAATGTCATACCGCTGAAATGCCGAAGAAACATTTGCGTTTACACTAATTGAACTTATTAGGTTAGTCTAAGGTCTGGTTTACAAAGGAGTGAAAAGTGAGAAGTGACAAGAGGTTCACACCGTAACAAATGACATTGTAACGATGTGAACACGCAGGGGAACACGAAAGTGAGAACGCGATGTTATTTGTCACTCCGTGTAAGCCAGCCCCAAACTGTTTCACATAAAAATTTACAGCCAGTGTAAATGTAACAGACCGCAATTTTTTTTTCTTTTATCAGCTTAAAATTATTTGAGTTAAAAGAGCATTTCACAAATCAAATTTTTATATCACCCGAAAAAAGGACTACTCTTTTAATACCAAATTTGCCTAATTCAAATTTTGTATAGCCTAAGTATTAACGAAATTTTAATATTTTTTTAATTTTATTATTTTCTGCAGTACAGAATGAATATTTTTTTAATTTCAATGCTAAGGCACCTCTAATTCAAAAATTCAAATTCGAATTTGGCGTTTTTATAGTTTGTTTGCACTATTATTTAAGGATACCGTTTGCGAATTATTGATAGAGACACCACTATAACTATTCGCCTAGCTTTTCACTAAAATTAATTTAATAAAGTAGCTGTATTCCGTATTTTTTTACCAATTACAACTATTAAAACGTTGTGCTAGTTAAAACACAAATTCAAAGTTAGCCCTTTAAAAACCATTACACATTGCAATAAGAACTGTTTTGAAAAACAAAGGGCACACTTGTTCTGTGCCACAATTGATGCAGTGAATTTGTTAGAATATTTAAATTATTTTGCAATGTAGAATTTTTGAGCCTATTTAGTTACATATTTTTTTCTCATTAGGGTAACTGACCCGAAATGGGCCAGCCTTAATTTCAGCCACCGGTTGTTATTTTTGCTATGAGCATATAGTTATGAAATAAACTGTGTATTATTGAATAGATATGACATAACGATCCATCCAGCCATACGCAGTTCAATTTTATAATTTCACATATGACAATAATAACAGCCTGTGGCCGAATTTAAGAACTGGCCGACTTTAAGTTAGTTACCCTATATGTTTGTGGTTTTAATGTAGATAAATATAGTTGGCTTACGCAAGCATCCAAACGTCGATGGCTTTAACGTAACTGACCCGTGGCAAGTTTCTGATGATATTTCCAAACATCATAGTCATAGCCAGTAGGGAATTGACCCCTATCATAGTTCTGGCGGGAATAGACTTGATTCCCAAATAGAAGGCGATCCAACTGATAAATATTGTTAAATAGGTCGGCACATATCCCTGAAACACAAAGGGAAATTCAAAAAATGCCATGCAAAAAAGTTTTTTCAAATTATTTGATATTCATTTATGGATTAATTAACAGTATATATTTTTTATATTAAAAAAAAGTTTTTTTTCGTACTCCATAATTGTAAAAAATACAAAAATATCCAATAATTTTTCAAATATCGTTTACATACTTTCAACGTTGCATTATATTACAAGTCAAAAAGTTAAACTTTTTGGGTTTTAATAGTAACCCAAACGATTAATGAAAAATTCCAACAAGTTTCCTCAATTTTTTATATCTCATTTAAACTCAGCACTAATGTTTACATTTTTATTTTTAAAACTGAAACATTCATGTTCTTTTCAAAGTTCTAGTTGAAAAAAATCGTATTTAATAATAAATTTTGACTGGATTTACAAATATCAAAATACTTATATTTTTTTAAAATATATACCTGTAAAATGTACCAACCATAACGTCGTTCAAAAACAAAAATCACAGAAAGCTCGTCCCAATTTCCTGCAGGGTACAGCTAAATTACAAATAATAATTAACAAACACGATGGTCGAAACCCTCCCATTTAAACGGAAATTGTTCATTGTTATAGGTTTCCACACTATAGTATACACTCAGTTTCAGCGAATTAGCTCTTGGAAAAAATTGATCTAAAATGAACGTAACAATTTTTAGCTTCTCCCACGAAGCAAAGAGTCGCAAATCAAATCACGAATATTACACCCCTATTGAGGTTCCTTAAAATTTTAACGTAAAAGATAAAGGATTTAAAAGATAAAATACCTAAAAATGCTTCAAAATGAAGAAATAAAACTGCATATTGTATTTTTCATTATTTTCAGTTTTAGAAATAATTAGGGGTAGCTGACTTAAATTTGCACAGCCTTAATACAGCTATCAGCTTTTATTTTTGCTATGCACAATAATGTAATGAGTTGTATGTATATATACATAACATTTATTTATTATATTTGTTCCATTTTAACTAATTAATCTTTAGATTAAATGGTCGTTTTAGTTTAACTGGCATGAGCGTTGTAAGGGTCAGATTTTCTCTTAATTTTTTATATTTTGATACATGGTCATGTGCAGAATTTTTTTACACAATTAAAAAATAATGTTGACCGGACCTGGCTTTAAAAATCCCATGCGTTTAGCAAATATGACTTCTCTTCTAATGTTTATATTCTATAACATTAAGCCGAGCGTTTTTTCCCTGTAATATGGACGTTTTTTACGACCGTAATTTTTAATTAGGTTCACGGAAAACCTAATTTTATAAAAATTTCGGAAGATTTACAAAAATTTTAATTTTCAAAAAAAGTTTAATTTTTTCAATCCAGGAAGTAAATGACTTCAGTAAAACGACGTCAAGTTCTACGATGGGTTTTTTGAAACCTAAATAAAATTTCCTTCACGCACCTAATTCTCAGAAAAGCGGTCTCAGAAGACCCAGTAAATTGACTAAATGTTGAGCGTAAGACGTAAAGCGCCGTGAAAGGCTTAAGTTTTTTAACAAAGAATGAGTTTTTAACAGAAAACAAAACTTTGTTGGAGAGTGATTTTTTTTCTATTATAGTTACTTTAAACATCATATTTTAAATGATTTGAGAATCTTAAAATGAACACAGATCAAAAACGCGCAAATTTACAAAAATTCACGAATTGTTAATATTTAAGTTTTTGTTTAATTTAGAAGGCTTCACCAAAACAAATTCTGTGTATCTCAAATAAAAAAAAGGTGTGGCATCGCTTAATTGTGAAATTTAAAGACATATCAAATTGGGAAAAAACTGTTTCAAATTGAGTTTTGGAGAATTTCCCGCTTAAATGTTTCCGGTTTATGCATTTGGATAGCCATGTATAGTGTGGGCCGCCGATTTTACCGCTTCGTGGGACGCACTGATACTTGTTTACTCCACTCAAATTTTGCCGCCACGCTGGCGTAAAAAGTTCTACTGGGGCGGAAAAACAGCTGGGGGAATGGGACTTATTCTTATGTCTAATCCGGCTAAAGGAAAACCTTTCAAAGAGTCACTGTCTTTGTGTCGTTGAGTTTGTTTGGATTCTTTCTACAAAACCCAATCGGATCTAGTTTGGGACAGAAAGAGTCACCGACGCTGTGTTTTTACTCTGATTGTGGATTGTTTTGACAAGTCATTGAATGATTGAGCGGTGATTGATCCGCTTTTGGATGCTCAGCCTGGGAACGGCGCTTGTGATTAGAGCGCTTGTTATCATGGCGAGAGATAGTAATCCGATTTTGCTCGTTACGTCACAGTGATACGGGCCCACCCGGCTGTTTTAAAACCTGACGGCGTGTGCTCTTTGACTGTTGCGCTTTTTAAGATTTCTGTGCGCCACTAAACTTATGAACATTAATAAAAACGTAAATAA
>JASAMX010019691.1:0-18632 GCA_030248175.1 Microlaimidae sp. YZB2_3 | reverse complement strand
TATGACTTGAAAAGTATACATACTGTTTTAACTAAAGTACTTTTATATAAATAAATGTCAAATTTTAAGAATATTTAAAAAAAGTTAAATACATGATATTGTTAATTTTTAATTTTAAAATAAAAAAAAACATAAAATCAAAATAAAACGAATTTTATTTCGATTTTGCATTGGTTCACATTATTAATTAAAATTGATAAAAATTTAATTCCTCTGTATGTATGATTATGTTATAAGTTTATTGTACATTATTAATCATTATTTAAAGGAATCGAGTCTTTTTATCAATTTATATTATTTTATGTGAGCCAATGCAAAAGCTAATCAAGAATTGTTGATTAATTCTTTTGTTAATCGCGCTTTATGAGTGCGGCTACTGGCCAAAATTTAAAATGATTAAAACCAAAGACTTAAGCTAAACCCAAAACCTGTTTTTGTGATTTGTGGGCTCCAAAATTTCATTTTTAGACTTCTAAATTCCCTCCTTATGATTTCTAGAGTTTTAAACTCTCTTTTATATATGTAGACCTCGTATTGAATCTTCTAAGTAAATTTTATGAAACCAGCTATTAGGCTATTATATTTTTTCTAATGGAATAAAATAAGTAGATTTTTTAAAGAAAACAAAAACAGAAAACCAGAAATCATAAGCAGTCTATATTGTGATTATTTGATTTGTCAGGGGTGCCTAGCAGCTTTTCAACCTTTTAAAAGACTGCCATTAAGACATAAATCATAAACCTCTTAGATTTAGACCATTCATTTCCACCTTTGTTAAGTTTTCATGTACAACAGTCGAACGTGGCATTCTTAGAACTGTAGTCAGAAGTTTTAATACATCGGCTTAGCACCTTTATTTTGATAAGAATAGATGGCTTAAGCATAACTAACTATATAGTTAAAACAAAAGAAATAAAAACAAAGCAAAACGAACCAAAATCAAAGAGTATTGGAAGCTTTTTTAGTATTACAGTTTTGCTTTTATTGTTTGTATAAGAAGGGCTGAATGGCAAACGGAAATATGTATGTGTTTAGCAATCAAATTTTTTGAATAGTAGGGTACTTACACACTAGCTATATTTTTACTAAGTTCATAAAAGACTAAAAATTCGGTTCGAACATATTTATCCTCCCCTCATTTATTTTTTTATAATTTTTTCTGTAATCTTCTCAGTTTATTATCTTAAAAAAAAAGTTATAAATATGTAGTGGCCGAAAAAACGCGTTTTTTTAAAGTTTTATACTTTTGATATATGTTAAATACGTTTTTCTCGAATACAAAACACAAAATGTTGCTTCGGATACCAGATATTTTCTAAAAGGTTTAAAGCAAAAAATTGTGGCTTTTCAAGTTTCCTCAGGGATTCCTTTTTTTTGTCTTTATTAACGATTTCTTAAATCAAATAAATGAGCAACTACTAAATTGTAAATTATTAGGGCGCGCCCCAATCAATACGGCATTACATTCCCAAAGTGGGGCTGAGTCCAGAAATAGGTCCTAAGCAGTCCTAAGTGTACCCGAGTGCCCTAACTAGATCGAGCCCTAAATAGGGTAAGCGTTAGCACTTGTTAGGGCAGTAAATGTTTCTGAGTCATATACAAACTCACCTATTTTTTTAATTTTATGAGATATAATTTTATCAAAATAGCCTCTTTTGTTTTTATTTTAGAAGAATGAATATGATATACAATTTACACGTAATCCAGCTATAAAGAGGACAGACAATACGCATTGATCATCTTTATATCTTTTTTTATTTTTAAAGAGTGGGAAACCAACTAAAAACAATTTTTATTTTATGTAAATTGTGAATAAACATATAATATCAAGAATACTATTTTATAGAAATTTTTCCTCTAACGTTTTAGAATGAAAACGCAATTTTTTCTTGTTTTATTTGTCATCATGTGTACTACGATTACATCTACACTGACGCAAGGTTGGTATTTTCTTATTAATTAGCATTTGTTTTTTATTTATTTGTGTGCTTACATATTGGATAAAAAAAATGGCAACCATAAGAAATGAAAATTTTATAGGGTAGTACATTTAATTTCGGCACTTTTCCAAATTGGGCATTTTTGATTTTGGACTATATCTTTAGTAATCCTGGACGGAATAAAACGTTTAATAGCTCAAATGAGAGCTAATTATATGTAGATGACTGTCGTGAGCTTTTTGTTTGTAATGTTATGATATTTTCATGTTAAATTGTGTGATTTATAAAAAATAAAATTGTTACTCGTTTTTAGAACATGGGCATTTCATGATTACGCAATAAATCGGTTTAAAAATTAAATTGTCCTGGTAAAATTTAGTCTATTTTCCGAATTTTAGTCCCCGTGGCTCCATGTTGCGTCTGTGGTGAGCAATCGTTATAAAATAAAATAGTGTAATTTCGGCACACATATTGCTGTAGGTAAAAACGGGTTGAATTAAGTGGTTGGTGTTAAATTGTAGTTGTAAATAGTTAAAAGACAATGTTGAAATGTGCAAGGGTCATAGCACTCCACTTAAATTTGATTAAGGGGGTCCTTTTAAAAAGTGCCGAAATTAAATGCACTGTTTCCCAAGTTTTGCTCATTTTGATACCATTTGGCATTTTAGCTGTAACTTTTGCCAGTTACACGTTGAACAACAAGTAGAAGCTTAAATTAAAGAAAACTGTCTGGAAATAATGATAGGCTTTTAGATTTTTGAAAATGATGATTTTTTGACTGAGAAACAATCGATTGTTTGTAAAGTGCCGAAATTAAATGCACACATTTAATTTCGACAATTTTTCATTTTTTTAAAAACTTATTTAATTAAGTAAAAAAACTACTTTCGCACAATGAAATTTTTGTGAAATTTTTGCAGTATCGTAAAAGCTTCAAAATGAGCCATCAAACATGAAAATCGGGCCATACAGTGAAAAGTTACGTCGGAAAAACAAAAAAGTGCCGAAATTAAATGCACTACCCTAATAACATTTTTATTAGGAAATAACTAGCATGCCCAAGGTTCTATGGGCCGTATTTGAGAAAATTTTTGCGATACTTTAATTTTGGGCAAACTAAACGTGAGTAGTGCAGTTGTGTAGTAAATAAAAACTGGTGATTATGATAACCAATCATGATTTATAATCATCAACTTTATCAATTTTTATCGTTCATCCGTGAAGATTTTTTTAGGGGTTTCTTGCAGCTGTATAATGATTTCTGTTCAGTTTCCTAAGAAAAGAAAATATTTTTCCTCAGACGATGACATTTAAAAATCCAATTTTTCCATTATCTCGTCAGAGTATTGGCTATAGGTCAAGGTCAACTCATAATCCGCTAAATTTCCTATTATTGTCAGGAGAAAAAAAAGGGTTATCAACGCAGGACACACAGGCAAACATTTTAATTGCAAACAATACAAGTTTTTTTCGGCTGGTTATTATTGCGAGCTCTTGGAAATTTATTATAACTCAAATCCAAAATTCAGTTATTTTTCTGGGCTTTCGGTTATGACACATTTATATATACATAAATGTTTACAAGAGTTAGGGTGCGTTCATACTTATGACAAAACGTACTTTGGACAAAGTCCAAAGCACAAATACAGCGTATGAACGTATGTAAAAACGTCCCTTGGACTTTGTCCAAAGGACGTTTTGTCATAAGTATGAACGCACCATTAGAGTGTACTGTCAATGTTTTTAAGTAAAAACTAAATGTATTTTTATAGCATAAAATCAAAAAATTGTTCAAAATTAGTTATGAAATTTATTGTTGATTATTTTATGATATCTAAAATATTTCTGAAAATCTACTAAAGTATTTTAAAAAGGCAGTTGTAGTACATTTTAATCACACACGTTAACTGACAAAAATGATTCAAATGCATATACGTTATTTTTTAAATTTTTTAAAGCTTACAATGTATGCTTAAACAATTTTTATAAAAAAAGTTGTGTTTGATAAAAACTTCAATATTATGTTTTACAGGTTTTCCAGAACTAAAAATTTTAACTGATTGGGATAATCTTTCGAATAAATCTCTTGTTCACCCATTTGGGTAAGTTTTTAAAGCTTTTGGTGTGTTGATATCATATATTTTAGTTCATGGGTTTTACGTGGCTAAAATGTCTTTAAACAATGCATAATAATTAAGAAGTAAAAAATTCATATAAAATTTTTTATCTAGCGAAATATTGTTTTATTTAGTACAATTTTGTAGATTATATAATTTTGATATAATCAGTCGGAATTGTACATTATTGCAGCGACATTGTGCTAAAAATCACTTAAAATAATGCAAAGTTAACTAAAATATAGTTGTGATATACGTTTTTATTTAATGATAAAATTATATATAGACAAAATATTAATAAATTGTAGAAAGCTGTATATTATTAAAAAACAACTAGCAGCTACTGCTTTACTGCCTGCCTTCTTACTGCTTTTTTTCTCTCATTATTAGACTACTTTTTCCGAAAGGAGTTTCTATTGAAACAGCTATGTATTTAAAATTATATACATTTTTCAAATTGGCTTAGGTTAATTAATTTTATCAGGGAAGAGCGCGGAGCGCTTCTTCTCTTATATTAAATGGGTTAAGTCACTGCGCGGTTAACCGTTGTTGATGGCGTCATCGATATCAACAAAACCTTTAATAGTTTTTTAGCCAATTAAAAATCTAAACATTATAAATAACTAAAATATTACCCATATTTTTGTGATTTTAAAAACCTAAAAACTTTTGCTAAACACACATGATTTCATACTAATAAGCTTAATTTGCTTAACTTTTTTTTGTTTTTTTGGGGTCCCCCAAAAATTTTTCACTGTGGTAAATATTTGGAACTGATTTTTTGCACGTAGATGCTAAATTGCCGCCTCACCTGAATTTTATTCTCGTATATGCTCTATTGCCCGTAGTTAAACTTCTGTTCATGTGAAAAATGACCATTTTTTTTTAAGTTACGCGTTAGGTACTGGGGTACTTGTGTGACACTTTTTTTCCTTACTGAATTAATTACATATTAAGTAACTTCATTCAGTAATACACATTCTCTTGTAGTTATTTTTTTGGTTTAAATTATAATTCCTTACCTTTTTATAAAAATTACTAATTTTCAACGGGAAGAGCGAAAAAATATCCTTACCACTAAAATTAACAGCCATATGGCAACAATAAAAATATTTTAAAAAATAAAATGAAATAAATCTTGGGTGACGTGTGAGCACTGCGGGGTACAATGTTTAAATAGACGGAAATTTATCAAAATCGAATCAGAAAAAAATTCTTTTTTATATGGAATACTATGAAGCTACAATCACTCCAAAAATTTAATGCGAGAAAATACTGGTCTGGGTAACCTCGTAAAATTGTATGGAACCTGGAAAAACCATTTACAATGGTGTGGTTTTGTTGTTTAAAAATAAACCATCAATCCAGAAAAATCAAGCACAAAACAAAAGTCCAAATAAAGCTAATTTCCAAAAAAGTGGTTAAATCAGGTCTAACTAAAAAAATTTAAACAGAAGAAAAACACACTATTTTATATGGTTCTTTCAGGTTCCATACAATTTTACGGAGTTACCCAGACTTAATTTTTGTATAGTATACTGCTTAAAATTACATTGAAGTTTTGGATATGAAAATAATTGTATTCATATCATGAAGAGACCATGACGTTTCTTTTAAAATGAGTAAATTTTTTAATGTTTTATATCTTTAATAAATGACATTGAATTCAATGCATTAAAAGGCGGAAATTCTAGCAAAAGACGAAACAAAGTTTCGAAAAAAAAGCCTTATATTAAATGGAATAGTATAAAGCTACATAAGTCTAAAAACTAAATGCCAGAAAAGACTGAAACAAGTCTCTTTAAAACCTGTAAATTAATAGTAGATTTTGTGAAATTTTCAGAAAAACAAAACCGAATAAAAACAATTCGTGTAAAAGCTTTAGTTTGTGTTTTTTTAACCATTAATAAAACTTAATTCACATAAATTTCTGTCAAAGTGGATTAACTTTTTACATGAGTTAACCAGCTGTAAATACCACAGTATTAGTTAAGTCACACGTCGTCAAAACGATACAAAAAAAGTATAACGGAAGCGTCACAGTAACCATGAAAAATGTCTGTCAAAATAAGTTATCGCATTGTGCATTAAATTTTGTAATTTATCATTATTTTCGTATAAAGCAAAACATACCGCCATATTAACGGCTTTTAAAAATCAAATATCAAGTTCTAAGTCCGAAAAACATTGAAAAATTCAGATTTAATATAAGGCGACTTTTTTCTTTAATGTTTCTATTTATTACATAAAACAAATTAGCTGTCAATGTATTTGTTAAATTAAAAATCGCCTAATATTAATTCTGAATTTTTCAATGTTTTTCGGACTTAGAACTTGATATTTGATTTTAAAAAACCGTTTTAAATATTGCGGTATGTTTGGATTTATACGAAAATAATGATAAATTACAAAATTTAATGCGAAATGCGATAACTTATTTTGACAGAAATTTTTCATGGTTACTGTGACGCTTGTGATATACTTTTTTTTGTATCGTTTTGACGACGTTTTACTTAACTAATACTGTGGTATTTACAGCTGGTTAACTCATGTAAAAGTTAATCCATTTCGAGAGAAATTTATGTGAGTTAAGTTTTATTTAATAGTTAAAAAACGCAAACTAAAGCTTTTACACGTATTGTTTTTATTCGGTTTTGTTTTTCTGAAAATTTCACAAAATCTGTTATTAATTTACAGGTTTTAAAGAGACTTGTTTCAGTTTTTTTCTGGCATTTAGTTTTTAAACTTATGTAGCTTTATACTATTCCATTTAATATAAGGCTTTTTTTCGAAACTTTGTTTCGTCTTTTGCTGGAATATTAATTTATTTTAATTTTAAATTTTTAGGTACGCGTTTGTACGCGTTTAAAAGACCAAAATTTTAAAAATTTTCTAGTTTTAAAAAATTTCTGTATCAAGTTTTAGAAATGTGTTGAGACTCAGAGCTAAAATTAAAATTTTAATGTACTGATCATATTAGTGCTGAGATTTAAAGGCGATGGGTCTAATTTTTGCATTGAGAAAATTGATACTCTGATATTGAGGCCTTACTGTATATCATGGGAAATCGTCAGCCAAAATACAACTTAATGATTTTGAAAATATTTTGTGTGATTTATTGGATTGTAATAGAGATTTTCTTTGAAGTTGTTATTTTAGAGGTAGCTCTCCAGTTTGCAGTTTGTTGATTTACCACACCAACAAAAGCACCGCAGATGCTGTAAATGTCACTCTTAATGTTTTTCTTCCGCCATATATACAAGCAGGTATGTCACGCTGCTGCGCAATTGTTTTACATGGTGGTAAATAGTTTTTCTAAAAAAAACTTAATGGTGCAGTGCGGAGTAAAACTTTTTGTCTTCGATTTTGATAATTTTTTGTGAAAACCTTACCCCGGCCCCCAATAGCCCACAAAAATTTTTTCAACAAAATATCTCCAGTGGTTCAGGTGTTATGACCCCACAAAAATGGCGTTTTTTGACCATTCTGTATGTGAAAATTCGCTCAATTGGTATTACAATTTACGTTACAGATTATGCATTCAAAGAAAGCGGCTACTTTATACTTTGATTTGATACCCTGATCGTTAAGATTGGTGCAGTATTCATCGAGATATTGCGTTTTTAGTACCAAAAACCCTCGGTTTTTTCGTAAAAACACGAAGTGAAGGGAAGAAAGGTTCGGCGAACTTAACAAAATCACTGCTGTCGTTTAGTGTTTTTACCGAAAAAGTTGCGGGTTTTTTGTACGGGAAACGCAATATATCAAGAAATACTGCACCAATCTTAACAATCAAAGTACTAAATTAAAGTGAAAAATAGCCGTTTTGTTTATGTGCATAATATGTAACTTAAATCGTTATACCCATTGAGAACAATATGACCACTGTCATGTACAGAATGCCGTTTTTGGGGGGTCATAACTTCCTGAACCGCTGGAGATATTTTCTTGAAAAAAAGTTTGTAGGCTATTGAGGGCAGGGGTAATTTTTTTAAAAATTATCGAAATCCAAAGAAAAATTTAGCGCCGCACCTTTAAGGTAAATTTAGCTACTTTTACCTCGCTAAATGATCGTTTTTGTTGCTGGCTAATTGTCCTTTACCTACCTATTCATTTTATCACTATGGTCAAAACCCTCGCATTTAAACGGACGTTGTTCAGCGTTAGAGAGCTTTGCAGAGTTATGACGTTATAACATCACTTTAAGCCAATTAGCACTTTTAAAAAATATAAAGATCTATTATTCATTTGGGAACAATTATTTTTCCAAGCGCTAATTGGATAAAACAGCTTCACTCACAATCATTCCTACAGAGCGAAACATATATGACATGATCACGAATACTATATGACATTTGGAGTCCTTAAAATTCTGACGTTTTAAAGGAGCACTGTCATAAATCAAATTTCCTATATCGCCCGAAACACATTGTATTCTTTAAACTTAACCGATCGAGCTAAAATTTTAAAATGCCGCCAGCCATGTAGTTGAGCACTCCAAATACCAAATTTGAATTACGTAGGTTTGCTATTAAAGTAGCAGTCCGGTTCGTCAGATGTAGGAATTTGATTACGGTGCTCCTTTGATACAGTGAAAAAGTTCATTTGATACAAAAAACTAGGGATGTTCTACCTCCAAAAATTAAATAACTTGAATGATCCGTGTAGAACAACATAATTGCTTTCCGTGAATTCATAAGGTTATTTCTTATGCGATTCTGAGCAAATAATTTAGTTATGTAGTATTCTTTTTTGCGCGCTCCATATGCAATTACACTTCACATAATTGTCATTATTTTTATATACAAAATCGTCAGACTTTCGTATAGGATTTTTGAAAAAAAAGCTGACCAATATTGTAACCTATGGGGTTCGAAAACAAAGTTTAATGATAAACTCCATTATGCGAATTCAAACCACGGACCCGTTTAGGCTTGAAAATATGTTAGCACTAAAATAATATTAGCTTAAAGTTTAAATAATATTTTCAAATAAAATTTGCGGTGTTCTTATATCTACGGGACCTAAAACAATAAATATTAAAAAATGGCTTTCAAAAAACCTTTTAAATCTTTAAATAGATGCAACATACTGTTTGCCCAACTTCAGAGCTTCGGAGCTGGGAACTCCATAACTCCAAAGTACAATTGCGACTTTCGAACCTATGAGGTAGAATACCAGTCTTCTGAAAGCTTTCCAGAAGTACTGTTTTTTTTTGCCTAATTTGCTTTAATTTTATTGTAATTGGTACTTTGGTCTAAATAGATGTGTTTTATTGTGTTTTGACAGTTTCATTTAGTCTGGAGCTAAGGTTTTTCTGTATTTAATTTCATAAAACAAAATAGAAAAATATATATTTGTGGAGATATGAATTCATTATTACATTTATGGCGCCGAAAATTGAGCATTATTGTTTTTTTAAATAATGTATTTTGGGAAATTTATGATAAAAATAAACTCGTTTCACCAGTGTCAGTCGTAATTATACAGGACCTTCTTTTTTGTTGTTGTGAAAAATTTGAGTCAAATCGTGAAAATTTTGGTAAGAAAACTAGAAATTGTACAACTAAATTTTTTATGTGACATTCACACAATTCTGAGTCAAACAATATATACTAATTAGATAAAAAATTGTTCTAATAAATGAAACCCCAATCAAAAACAAGCATGACGACACAATACACAAAAAAATACATAAACACCAAGACTCTCACACGCACCCCTTAAAACAATTAAATTACCTTTTTTCATTTTCAAAAAACTTTAGTAAACTTCAGAATTAGTGCTATTTTTGATCTTAATATCTTTAATATCTTAGTAATTAATGTGACATTAGCCAAAAAACCTTTAAAATAAATACTAGAATTAAAATCCCAATTGTAAGTCGTTTACAGTAGCATCGCTCTTCCGGTTAGGATCGAGCTTAAGGTAAATCTTCACAGTTTTGACCACTTGGATTACAAGTCGCATATCATTATAAATATTAATTTCTGGCCAGTAAAAGTGAGGTGCTATAAAAAGTTCAGTATATTGTTTTATCCAGTGGTTATAAAAACATAACCGAAAAGTTTGTCCAGTTCGCAACAGATGTCCATGGATTCTACCTCTGAAAACCACAATAAGGCCTTTTAAAAAAAAATTGATTCGTTATTTTTTGGCGAAATTTTATAATGAATTAGGGTAATGTAGGGGGCAACTTTCAGAGTTGGTTTGGGTGCAAAATGATCTAGGATTTTTTTTAAATTGCAAAAAAGACTTTTTTTACAAAAATATATAGTAAAAAAAATCCTGAAATCCTTTTTTTAATAGTTTATGATAAAAAAATGGTAAAAGCCTATATCTAACTATTTCCAAACTTTCGTTTAAAAATAACGAATCAATCTTTTTCAGTTTTTCTTTAATTTTCTTTAATTGACGCCGAGAAACTACATTTTGAACCATTCCTTTAAAAGCTCCTTTTAATTGAAAATCCCAGAGGACCCCGTAGCCGAGTGGTTAGTACGTCGCGCTCGGATCCTCGTATGCAGGGGATCGAGTAGTCGCTCGACCATTTTATTATTTTTTAGCTTTTTAATTTAAAAAAATGTTTTATTATTTAAGATACGCTAAATAGAAAATGAAAAAATAGAATATTCTTGGTAATAAACTTTATTAATGTTTTGTATTTTTGACATGTATTTTATTGATGTTATTTGATGATTGTGGACGATAACGTTTTAAAAAAGAGAAATCAATGTCAAAAATTGAATCAGCAGGTCAAACTACGTATAGTAAGATGTAATTCAAAAAGATCTGTCGTCAAAAAAACTGTGAAGTTCTTTCTACCTTAATTTAAACTGCAATTAATTAGACTTTGAAATTAACATCCTAGATGTTTTAAATATATTTATACAAAAATGATCTTAAAATCTAGTTGGCATTTGTTTTTCCAAGTAATTTTCCGTGTAATTTGGACATAACTGAACCGTATTGTACATATTTAGATCTATTGTTATTCAAAGATCTATTTATCCACATATCATTACTTTCTGCGTAGATTGCACCACAATAGCCAAAATTAAGGCTTGATTGAAATTAGGTCATTTACCCTAATGTTGTTTTAGATTTCCCAGATTTATGTAGCAGATGTCATAGAAATTAAAATAGTGTTACAGGTTCTAAAGGATTATTCAAGACAGTCCCACAGAAATGCTACGGTTGTATTGCAGGCTTTCTATTCAAATCCACAACAGTAAGATGTTTAAAAAAACAGCGTATGAAATTATGATACCTAAATTAAAAAGCAAATGTGTGGTTTGCGTTTCAACACTGGTGTTTCTAAATGCTTGGAAGTTTATTAGAAAAACCTACTATTGACGAAGTAATTTTTTTTGAAACTGTTTTCGTGTGTTATTAGAAATTGAAGTGAGCTTAGGAAATTATGAGAATCACATGTTTAATTGATTTGTTTTTGTGTTGCGATTTGATACTCCAATTTCGCTTAGAGCATATTTATTTTAAAAACATACAGCCGACGTAATTTTTTTACAGTAGTTTATAGCCCATGGAACATGAAAACATGAAAATTTTCAGAAAATCCGTTGAGTGATTAGAATTTGTCAGTTTTAAGTTAATAATTAGAATTTTTATGAAGATTTGGATTCTGTCACTCTAAATAATTTTAATTTTTTTTATACATCGATAAACATTTAAAATTATAACTGCACTGCGTTTATTTAGAAGAGCAGCATGATATCAATAACACACTATATATCAATGTATAGATTAACGTATATCGATAAATATTCTTTTGCAGTTTAATAAAACCTGGGCAAGACATAAATAATTAAATTTATTTTTTTTGTGCTTTACCTGTTTTAAAATGTTACATGTTCCTTAACAGGAATTACCTCTGTTTTCCTGGTTTCAGCAATTTTCTGAATATTATTTTCATATTTTCTTTTGATTCTTTCACTCTCATTTTTAACAAAACTATATAAACTTACTTTTTTAGAACATCAAGATACACTTCTGACATGGTATTGACTTATTTTAAAGACACACTGCAAGTAAGATTAAATTAATAAGCGTTTTATAGTGACAGTGCGAATGGGTTTTTTAGTTTTTCAAAAGTTTTCTACTATTCAGCAATATTTTAAATTGCATTATTTTTGTACACACCCACTCGTTTTACACAGACATCTATAGTGGCTACACACAGCAATTGTTTTTGCTCTAAAACCTTTTTGCTTTATTTTTTGGTAAGTTTTGTTTTTGCAATCAATTATAGCTCATACACATACACACATACACACACACACACACACACACACACACACACACACACACACACACACACACACACACACACACACACACACACACACACACACACACACACACACACACACACACACACACACACACACACACACACACACACACACACACACACACACACACACACACACACACACACACACACACACACACACACACACACACACACACACACACACACACACACACACACACACACACACACACACACACACACACACACACACACACACACACACACACACACACACACACACACACACACACACACACACACACACACACACCCAAACACACACACACCCACACCCACACACACACACACACACACACACACACACACACACACACACACACACACACACAGTACACAAACACACACACACACACACACACATGCACACACACACGACACAGCACCACAGCACACACACACAGCATGTACGTAACACAAAAAAGACGAAAGAAAACAGAAGCGGAGGTAGTAGAGCAATAAATGCATGCATATACGCGCGCGCGCGCGCGCGCACACACACACACACACACACACACACACACACACACACACACACACACCACACACACACACACACACACACACACACACATACATTAGGGTGCATACAGTAAGAAGTTTAGATTATTTTTTAAAAAAATGGTTTAAAAGTATAAAACATGTTAAAGTTTTTGAAATCCAGAAGCAAAAAATAAAATAAACGTTGTTCCATTTTATATTTGTGTGATATTTTCCACATTGATTGGAATTCAACCACTAGTATTGGTGATTTTTAAGAATTGATATTTGATAATTTCTTTACATTCCGTTTCAAGTTAAAGTTTTTTGACTGTTAATCTTTTGATAATCAAGTGATAAATCTTCAAAAACCCAAGTATTCTTGTTGTAGTTCTTTCATTGAAACTTCAAACTGAGATCTCTTTTACAGAAAAAAATAATGTTCTTTATTGAAATGAAAGGATTAAATTGATTTATTTCATTGTGAAAGCTACAAGTGATATAATTTCTTTGATTAGTATTGGTGATTTCAATAAATTGTTATTTGATAATTTCTTTACAATTCGCTTCAAGTTAAAGGTTCTTGGCGGTTAAAGTTAAAGTTAAAGCTTCAAGTTAAAGCTTCAAGTTAAAGGTTCTTTTGAGAATCAATTGATAAATCTTCAGAAACCCAAGTGTACATTGTATTTGTTGTAGTCCTTTCAATGAAACTTCAAATTGAGATGTCGTTTATAGAGAGAATAACATTCTTTATTCAAATGAAAAGATTGAATTGATTTAATTCATTATGAAAGCTATAAATGATAAGATTTTTTTGATTGTTTCAATTTGATTGTTGATTGTTTTTTTTTTCCTTTTTGTACCGATTAGTTGAATGGGCTATTTTCTTTAATACAATTATTGAGCTCATTCTACTGTCTTACTTGAGAATAATTTCTACTGAAGTTCCTTAACACTGCATTCAAAATTTTGTACCACATAACTAAATGTTTTCCTTTTTCATGTCAGTAACTCTGAAGTGAAACTGGATCTTATAAAATAGATGCGGCCGGTGGGGTTTTTTGACTTTTGATCAGTGCGCCCTAAGGCATACCCAAGGAACTACTGATGCAGGTTTGACGGGCTCAGGGCGAGAACCTCCTCTATTCTCGAGACATAAAGGCCAGTTTAATCCCCGGCACGTTGGAATGGAATCCGATACGCCAAAGTGCTGGGACCCCACGGTTAGAGAGCCCCTTTGGGCCACCCCCGTAAATTTATATAAGGGGGCGGATACATAGCGGGCAAAATTAAGTATGAAAAGTTGACGCATTTAAAAAAAAAAAAAGCGAGAGCATATATCTATTTTTTTTTTTTCTCTTCAAAAAAACAAAAAAAGCTCATAAAATTTTCCCCCTTAAAAAAATTGATTTTTTGTAAAAGATTAATCAGAAAAAAAATTGTTATTAAAAATTAGTTTTTTATTTTTTATTTTTTAACTTTTTTTTTAAAAAATTTTCCTTGTTTTTTTTTTAAAATGTTGGTTTAATTTCAAATTAAACGAGGTCAGCCGGGGTTTGTTTTTCCGGAAAAAAAAAAAACAAACCGGATATAAAAATATAAGATTATAGTTTCAATAACCACAGTGAACAGTCCGGTACAATTCTGAATCAAATGGTAAAATTAAAACTAGGGGGAGAAAAAATTAAACCAGGCTTTTCTTTTTTGGGTTGACAAATGAGAATACCTCGGAGAAAGGACAGAAGTTGCCTCTTATGCGGGTTTTGAACGGCGTTTAGCGTTCGGGCCGCACGAGTTTTCCCGTGTTGGTTCAATTTTGTCCGACACGGTAAAACTCATGCGGCCCGGACAGTATTAGACTTGTGAGTATATATATATGAAGTGAAATTAAATCAATAAATAGCTATTATAATAGCTTCCTCTCGATTTTACTTCGCCGAATTAAAATGACTACTATGCCATTATAATGGAGGGTGCCATTTAAACGGAGAGGCTCATTATAATAGCCTACTTTTCCGTACTTTTTAATATAGGAGTTGCACATTTTTTGGTATAATATTTTTGTTATTATTAGTCAACGGAAGAAGTATTCGAAAAATTTAGAGGTCAACACTGATGATTTAGCGGTCAACACTTAGAATTTAGCACTGATGATTTTCGTTAGTACTTTATACACCTTTGTTATGGAAGGGAGGCATGAAGGTAATTTTTTCAAATGGGTTTGTTACCAACGGAAGGACAAAAAATTGATGAAACCAATGTTAATGTTACTATGGTTGAATTATATCTGGCTGACGCTGAAAATTAGAATGCAGACATGAAGGGACCAATTAAAATTGTGCGGTAATGATTTTTTTTTAAAAAAACCAATAAGAACGCAGAATTTTTTTAATTCCACCCTTTCACAAAAAATAAAAAAATTAACCAAAAATTTTCGCTTGGTTACAAACATAGGTGTTTTTGGTCGGGTCCGCTAGGGGGGGGTCCACCCCCGGGTGGAAGGCCAAAATTTTTTAGGGGGGGGGGTCCAGGGGGGGTCCGGACCCCCCTGGCGGTTTAGGGGGGGGGTCGACCCCGGGTGCGAGATTTCAAATTTAGGGGGCGTCAAGGGGGTCCAATTTCTTAGCAAAATTTTTTTAACTCAATAATTTAAGTGTTTTTAGGTCTAATATTGAATTTTATGTATTAAAACAGCCTATTTAGGCCTAAAAAGTGTATTTAAACACTGTTTTTAACTAAAAACCCGTGTTTTTGACAGTAAATAAAAAAGTATACTTCCAAATTGGTCGGGAGGGGAGAGGAGGGGGGTCAGCCTCGGTAAGGGGGGGTAAGGCCGGAACGCTCTCGAGCTTTGGGGGGGGGGGAGGGGGGGGCCCTGAATTTTTTCTAGGGGGGGGGGGTCCAAAATTTTGGCTCTAGGGGGGGTGCACCCCTCTGTCCCCCTCAAAAACACCTATGGTTACAAATTAGGTAAATTATTAAATAATTATTAAAATACAGTTTTTAATCTTTTTTATTAATCCGCTTTAGTGAAAAATTTTGAATGTTTTTGTTGTTAAATAGTCGATTCAAGACTGCAAATATCGCGGTCAGCTAGATTTTTTTGCCTATAGCTATTAAATAAAGCTAAATATTATAAAATAAATTAGTTTAAAATAGCTTAAAATTTGATTTTAATTGCTAAAATACTGTAGAATTAGCCCCCTAGGTTTTCCCGTTTTAAATGAGATTATATTTTAATGATTCTTACCAGTTCCATTTATCTGCTTCTCAAATATCTGCTTCAATGCATTAAGTAATATGCAAAAAACACAAAAGATTAGCACATATTTCTTTAAAATAAAATTCTTATTTGGTCAACAGTAAATAAACTTACCAATTATAAAATCGTACTGCGGATTGAGTTCAGCAGGAGTCTTGATTTGATAGCTTACTAACCAATTATAGTAATAGTACAGTGCCGATCCAATAAAAACTACTACTATAGATAGGATTTTCCACATCGTACACAATCACTAAAGCATAGCAGTTTTATACTAAAAAAGCGCATGTTTTTGAGTGCTTCAGTAAAAGCTGGTTCATACTTATGTAAAAACGTCCTTTGGACAAAGTCCAAAGGACGTTTTTACATACTTTTATACGCTGTATTTGTCCTTTGGACTTTGTCCAAAGGACGTTTTTACACAAGTATGAACCAGCCTTAAGTGGCTGCCAATCTCCCTCTAACCTTAAAATTCTCCTAATCAAAAAATTTTAACAATCTACTAGCACAAAAATTTTTTATTGCCAGACCCTAATCCCCCTCTAAAGTTGAAACGAACCTATTCGATTAAAAAAATGACAAAAAAATTAAATAAATCATGAAAAAAATATTGCTTTACTACAGTATTTATATAGGTATAAGCAGACTTG
This sequence comes from Microlaimidae sp. YZB2_3, assembly GCA_030248175.1. Lineage (NCBI taxonomy): Eukaryota > Metazoa > Nematoda > Chromadorea > Desmodorida > Microlaimidae > Microlaimidae sp. YZB2_3. The sequence continues at coordinate 1,830 of JASAMX010019691.1, read as the reverse complement.
AGTACTGTCCCCCGGGGTTTTATTGGGGGGGATGCAATTCCAAAACGGGGGGGCAACTTTTTTGAAACAGGGGGGCCAATAAAACGCGGAGCAAGCAGGGGAGAAAGAAAAAAAGAGAAAAAAAGAAAAAAAAAGAAAAAAGAAGGAAAAGGAACAAAAAATAGGGGTTTAAAACAAAAAAAAAAACGTTTAAAAAATTGGGGTGGATTTTTATTTTGCGTTTTTCGCTTTTTAAATTTTGAAACTTAAACGAAATGTCTTGGATTATAAGTGGTTTTGCTTTTTTGTACTAATTTCTAGTGATGGGCGAAACTGCGGAACCTCCGGATCAGGAATTCAGTTTTTTCAAAAGTCCGGAACAGGAACCGGAATTTAAAATTTTGCCCGAACATCCGGAACCCGAAACTGCTTATTAAACTGCGAAACCACCAGAACCGGAACCAGAACTGAGATTTTCCAAAAATATGGAACAGGAGCCGGAACCGGAATTCCTAATTTCGCTCGGAACCGGAACTGCCTATTACTACTAATTTCTGTTGTGGTGAGGTTTAAATAATATACAAGGCCCACAAAATTTTTTTTACCAACTTTCGTGGGTGACTTTTAAAACAGACCATCACCCGTTTTAGGTCTTCTAAACCCCTAGAATAATACCTAAATTTTTGATCGACTTTAGTGACTTTCACCGACTTCTAATGGGTAGGTATGAGAAGACTGGGCGCGGAGCCAAAAGACCGGCCGATGATATTGACACTATTCTTACGGTAAGTATTTTATTCTTTTAAGTAATCTCTCATGCTTATGTAGTTTTAATTTTTTTATATATTCGAGGCTTCTGAAGTTTAATTTTTATTTGCTTTTTTTCGAGGTTTCATTAAAATGATCTATTTTACTGACATACTGATCAGCTCGAATTTTAGGATAGGTCATTTCTGTCTGTTTTAAGTTCTTTTTATTTTTGTTCTGTTTTACGTCCTATGTGTGTTTATTTACCTTCAGTAGAAGGGACACTTTCTTAAAAAAATTTTTTAATATAAAAAGTGTCCGTTTGGTAGCGAAACATTTTTATGCTTTTTTACTAAAACTATACTTTATAATTCAACAAACATTTTTTCAGTACTAAAATTTATATTTTGAATATAGGGCATACTTCTTACTGTCTAGTTTCTATAATTATATTTGCATTGATTTTTGTTCTCTTAAAAATTTTTATTTTTTTTGTTTTTTAATTATTAACTATTTTTGTGTTTTATTTATTGTTTTGTTTAGTAACTTTTCTAGTTTCTTATTTATTGAGGTAACTTTTAAAACAAACCAACCCGTTTTTCCGTTCGGCAGCAATTAAAACGCAGGTAATTTTTTTGGGATCCCAAAAATAATGTAATTGTGTTCCATGCAAATTATCAAATGCAATTTTTATATATAAACCTTGGTGTCTGGTAAAAAATAGTTTTTTTTAAACGGCAATATTTCGATGAATTTTAAACAAATCCGAAAAATTAAAATATTTTTGTTAAGATGAAAACATCGATAATATCGGCTTCACCGATGAAAAATGACTAATAAAACCAGGGACGTAGCCAGAGTTTCATTTTTGGGGGGGGGGGGCAAATTTTCATTTACGAAAAAAAAATTTCGGGGGGGCTCCGCCCCCCCCCCGAAATTTTGGGGGGGGGGGCTAGGACCCTCTTTAATTTTTGAAAACGTTAAAAAAGCAGGGATAAACGTAGATAAAGCTGTATAATACACTGTTTTTGGCCTAATAACGTATTATCTAATGTTTTTAGCATTCAAAGTATTGTTTTCTCATTAAAAATTACATAAGCACAC